>CAUYON010118202.1:0-39474 GCA_963573935.1 Arctocebus calabarensis
CAAAAAAAAAAAAAAAAAAAAAAGTTAGTTATGTGGTAGCATACTTAATAGCAAAAAAATTAAAACCATTTACTGATGGTGAATTTATTTTTTATTTTATTTTTTATTTTTTTTTTGAGACAGAGCCTCAAGCTGTCACCCTGGATAGAGTGCTGTGGCATCATAGCTCACAGCAACCTCCAATTGCTGGGCTCAAGCGAGTCTCCTGCCTCCACCTCCCAAGTAGCTGGGACCACAGGTGCTGGCCACAACGCCTGGCCATTTTTTGGTTGCAGCCGTCATTGTTGTTTGGTGGGCCAGGATGGATTCGAACCCGCCAGCTCAGGTGTACTGACTGGCGCCTTAGCCCGCTGAGCCACAGGCGCCGAGCCCTGATGGTGAATTTATTAAGCAATGTACGGAAAACATGGCACATATAATCTGTCCTGAAAAACTGGGATATTTCTAAAATCAGTTTTTTCACCAGACTATAGCCAGGCAAATTGAAGAAATTGAAACATTTATTGAAAGAAGTTTGGAGAATAAAGCTGTTAATTTTAAATTTTGGCAATGGATGACAGCACTGATGGGCAAATATGGCCCAACTTACCTTTTTTTTTTAGAGACAGAGTTTCACTTTGTCACCCTTGGTAGAGTGCTGTAGCATCACAGCTCACAGCAACCTCCAGCTTTGGGGCTTAGGTGATTCTCTTGCCTCAGCCTCCCAAGGAGCTGGGACTATAGGTGCCCACCAAAACTTACCATTTTTATTAAAGGTATTGATGATGAATACAATGTCACTAAAGAAACGGCTTCTTCAGTACCATTAAAGAAGACATCTAAATCAAGGGAATTAAAAGAAGTAGTGCAAAATGTGTTGAAGCAATTTTCTTTGTTCACTGTCAACATATATAGTATAGTTACTGATGGTGCCCTGGTGATGGTAGGTAGAAGAGAAGGACTTATAAAATTAATAGAAGATGATGCAATTGCTACCCAAAACTCATGTCTGATGAAGTATCATTGCATAGTACATCAAGAAAATTTACATGCAAAACCTTTAAAAATGCTACTATCATGCAAATTGTCATGAAGATAGCAAATTTCCTAAGGGCCAAGGGACTGAATCATTGCCAATTCCAGGAATTCCTTAAAAGGACTGATGTTATGACAACATCACTTATCAATACATTTGGAAGAAAGATGGTTAGGTCAAGGCTAAATGTTGAAAAAAAAAAAAAAAATTTTTTTTTTTTTTTTTTTTTTTGTGACAGAGTCTTAATCTGTTGCCCTGGGTAGAGTGTGAAAGGATTTTATGATTTGTGACAAGTCATCAAGTTGTTTATGGTATCAAAAACCAAAATTGAGGGCAGCGCCTGGGGCTCAGCGAGTAGGGCGCCGGCCCCATATACCCAAGGTGGCAGATTCAAACCCGGCCTCGGCCGAACTGCAAAACAGAAAAATAGCCGGGCGTTGTGGCGGGTGCCTGTAGTCCCAGCTACTTGGGAGGCCGAGGCAAGAGAATCGCCTAAGCCCATGAGTTGGAGGTTGCTGTGAGCTATTTGACGCCATGGCACAAGGGCGATAAAGTAAGACTCTGTCTCTATAAAAAAAAAAAAAAAAGCCGGGTGCCTGTAGTCCCAGCCACTTGGGAGGCTGAGGCAAGAGGATCACCTAAGCCCAAGAGCTGGAGGTTGCTGTGAGCTGTGTGATTGGCGGTGGTTGGCGCCAACCGACTTCAAAGAAATTTGATCATGTCTCTTTACTGACTTTTATATAAGTCCTATCTTCCCAGAGACAAATATCCCTTGCTTCACAATCACATCTTATGTCATCACTTTTTGGCAGCACTTATACTTGCGAACAACTATTTTCAAGTATGAGGCACATTAAGAGTAAAAGTGGAACCAAGATATCTGATGAGCTCCTTATTCCCTAACAACTCACTGAGAATCGCAACTACTTCTATTGAACCAGAATATTAATGCATTAGTTTCTCAAATATAATGTCAAATATTTCACTAGTTTTATGTTGCCCACTTTTCTTTCACTTTTTTTTTTATTGTTGGGGATTCATTGAGGGTACAAGAACCCAGATTACACTGATTGCATTTGTTAGGTAAAGTCCCTCTTACAATCGTGTTTTGCCCCTAAAAGGTGTGGCACACACCAAGACCCCACCACCCTTGCTCCTTCCCTCTCTTTGCTATTCCTTTCCCCACCCCTCCCTCATTCTTTCTCTCTCTGCTCTCCCCTTCCCCCACCCCCACCATATCATTTTCTTTCATTTTTATTAGAAAAAATATTTAAAAACTCCGAAGATGTTTTATTGCCTAGATATGTACACTTTCTATATTAGTGATCGCAAACTTGCCGGGCCACTGCATAATTAGGATTATGATGTGAGGACTTTTTTGCTTACTTGTGGTGGCAGACATCATAAAATTATGCACAGGCCTTTTTTTCTTGCTCTTTAGCTTTCCCATTAGTGTTTGTAGATTTAATATGTGGCCCAAGACAACTCTTCTTTTTCCAATGTGGCTCAGAGAAGACAAAGGCTGGATACTTCTCTTCTACGGTATTTTATGATTTGTACTACTTTTGCAAATGGCACTAGATATATTTTTTCTATCTAGCCATCTTTCTACACTGCCATAATAAGCTTTCTAGGTCATTATCTAGTTTTTTTCAGGTTTAAAATAGTAAACTTACCTTTCTTTACATGTGAAAGTAATTAGATCTGTGCCTGACACATGGTGCTATGATCATCTCTAATATCTATACTTTTATTTTTATTTTTTTTGTAGAGACAGAGTCTCACTTTATCGCCCTTGATAGAGTGCTGTGGCATCACACAGCTCACAGCAACCTCCAACTCCTGGGCTTAGGCGATTCTCTTGCCTCAGCTTCCCGAGTAGCTGGGACTACAGGCGTCCGCCATAACGCCCGGCTATTTTTCTGTTTGGCAGTTTGGCTGAGGCTGGGTTTGAACCCGCCACCTTCAGTATATGAGGCTGGTGCCCTACTTGCTGAGCCACAGGCACCACCCTCTAATAACTATACTTTTAAATTTTCTTTTAACTGCATTGGCTACCAGTTTCAGAACAAAATAGTGCTGACAGTCTTATACTTGACCTCATTGGGATACTTCCATGTACTTCACTACTAAATATATATTAACTATTGTTTTGAAATCTAGGGTTAAATAAGTCATATTAAGGAAGCATATTTCTTTTTCTTTTTCTTTTTTTTTGAGACAGAGCCTCAAGCTGTCACCCTGGATAGAGTGCTGTAACATCACAGCTCACAGCAACCTCCAATTCCTGGGCTCAAGCGAGTCTCCTGCCTCCGCCTCCCAAGTAGCTGGGACTACAGGCACCCACCACAACACCTGGCCATTTTTTGGTTGCAGCCATCATTGTTTGGCGGGCCCAGACTGTATTCAAACCCGCCAGTTCAGGTGTACGTGGCTGGTGCCTTAGCCCATTGAGCCACAGGCGCCGAGCCAGGAAGCATATTTCTAATATTATCTTTTAAAACTTAAATCAAGAACAATATTTAATTTTATTAAATACTTTTTTATTATCTAAAGATATCATATGGTGAATTCTACCAATAGAGTTAATATTAAATTATCATTGCATTTCTGGAACAAACTCACTTGGTTATGCTTTCTATTTGCTAATATTTAGAGAATTTAAACCTTATATTTGTGGTTTGGCACCTGTAGGTCACCAGCTAGAGCGCTAGCCATATACACCAGAGCTGGCAGATTTAAGCCTGGCCAGGGCCTGCCAAACAACAGCAGCCACCACCAAAAAATAGCTGAGTGTTGTGGTGGGCGCCTGTAGCCCTAGCTACTTGGGAGGCCGAGGCAAGAGAATTGCTTAAGTCCGAGAGTTTGAGGTTGCTGTGAGCTGTGACGCCCCAGCACTCTACCTAGGGCAACACAGTGAGACTCTGTCTCAAAACAACAAACCTAGGCTCGGTGCCTGTGGCTCAACGGGCTAAGGCGCCAGCCACGTACACCTGAGCTGGCAGGTTCGAATCCAGCCCGGGCCCCCCCAAGCAACAATGACGGCTGCAACCAAAAAATGGCCGGGTGTTGTGGCAGGCGCCTGTAGTCCCAGCTACTTAGGAGGTAGAGGCAGGAGACTAGCTTGAGCCCAGGAATTGGAGGTTGCTGTGAGCTGTGATGCCCTCTATCCAGGGTGACAGCTTGAGGCTCTGTCTCAAAAAACAAACAAACAAACCCCCCCCCCCCCAAAACAAACCTATATTTGCAAATGAAATTTGTAACAAATCTTTATTTTTCTTTTTTAGGGCTATCTCTGTCAGGCTTTGGTATCAGCATTATGTTCACTTTACACAAATGTATGTAAACTTTCCTTACTCCCTTATGGTCTGGAATATTTCAGATGACATAGAAAAATTTTATTCTCTTAAGGAGTGAAAGAATGTGTCCATAAAACTGGGTATGCTGCATTCTGAAGAACAACTTTTGATTACTTTCTCAATTTTTTTTCTTTGGTTATTGATCTATGTAATTTCCTACATCTTCTTATGAGTCAAAATTTATTATGACTATACAAAATACTTTTTCATGATAGAAATTTGTCAACATTTTCCCCACAATTCAATGGCAGCCATATATCTACTCACAGTGGGGTCAGTCCAGAGAGAGCATCTTGAACATTCCTGACAGGGGGCTCCTGGTGACCGGGGATGCTGGCAAAAATGATCATATCCATTGATAGACACTCGACAGAGGTAGCACATTTGGGCACCACAGCGACAAGACATGCGGTTGCAGCCTTCGGATTTGATGAGACCTGTCCCACATTTGTGGCATTTTCTAATGCGGGCAGCAGTCATTTTTTCTTCACTGAAATAAAAAACATGATTGGAACTGGCAGTGAAGTACAGGAGGAACAAAAAACATTATAGCCATTAAGCATTATTTCTTCCCATACATAACAATTGCCTATGGCTTTTGGTGACATTCAAAGAGTGAAAAGAGCCCATGTTTAGAGTGTGAAGACTGGTTCCAAAGTTTATCAATTATATGAGTGTGGGTAAAGTACCCAATTGCCTGGAGACTCAGTTTCCTCATTTTTAAATTGGGGAAAACATATTTTTCTCATGGTGTTCTAAAGATTATAAATAAAACATAAATCACCCTGGCACAGTTCCTGGCACTTAGCCTTTAGAAAATGATTGCTGTATTTATTATAGGAATCCCTAAACTCTTCCTAAATTATGTTTTATATATACAACGTTGGACAAATGAGAGCCAGTAAGCCTCAACTAGTTATACACCCTAGATTTTTGAATAGTAGGCCTTCTTTGTTAGCAGAGCCTACCTCCAATGTCAGAGCCCCACACTCCCGATGAGCATCTCTTATAGCTTAGGCATGGGCTTGAACATGACTTCATCCTGGCAATGGGAAGTTACATGTTTCCAGAATCATTTGAACTGATATGCAAAGGCAAATGACTGGTGTGAAAATGACAGACTGCTCTTTTGTCTAAAGCTACACTGCCGAATTAGGTGCTTCTGTAGCATTCTGTAACTATAACACTTAACTGCCTTCATCTATAATGGTTTATGTGTCCTCCTCTACTAGGTCGAAGGCCTTGAAGACAAAGGGCAGGGGCGGGACGCTTTATCAGCCTGCAGAGTAAGTGCAGTTATTTATTATTTATTTGAGACAGAGTCTCACTATGTCTCCCTGGGTAGAGTGCCATGGTGTCATAGCTCACAGCAACTTCTAACTCTTGGGCATAAGCAATTCTCTTGCCTCAGTCTCCCAAGTAGCTGGGACTACAGGTGCCCACCGCAATGCCTGGCTAACTTTCTGTTGCAGTTGTCATTGTTGCTTAGCTGGCCTGAGCTGGGTTTGAACCAGTGGCCCTGTATCAAAAAAGGATTGCTATTATAGGATGTGGTAATCACCTATCCAGTAACACAAAAGCAAAAATGGGCCTGGAGAAAATTCATGGTTGATTCTTTTGGAGGAGAGTAGTTTGGCAACTAGATTCTCAGCTAGGCAGGAAACAAATGGCCCTGCAGGATGTGCTCCTAGGGGCAAGACAGGAAAAGGGGCTTGTGCTGTGGCTGCTGACCTTGGGTTCACACAGAAAGGCTCAGGGCTACCTCTACTTAACAAGTCAATATTCTATATCCTATGGTTATTTGTCCTTGCTACTAGCCAAGTATGTTAGAAACTCCTCTTTGGGACATGTCTTCAGACTTGTGGCACAAACTATCAAAAATCTTATGGCCCTCCTTTGTGAGTATGCGTATGAGGTCTAACAATTAAGTTTGTGAATTCATCCTAGAAAGAGTGCTTTATACCTCATTGCTGAATAACACTATGGTCACCTTCCATGCACTCTCCTTGGGAAGATAGTGCTTCCCAGCCTAATCAAAATTTTGATTAGGCAGAAGGCCAGTGCCTAGTCCACCCTTCAAAGCAATTTTGGAACTCTTTTTCTGGAATGGCCATCAGAGCTGTCATTGCATTACCCTTAGTGTCCTGGATGTCTATCAAAATGCCTTCTTTTCAATATTTCCTTTATCTTCTGATAAAGAAAAAAGTCACTGGGAACCAGATCAGATGAGTAGGCAGGGAGTTCCAATATAGTTATGTTTACTGGCTAAAAACTCCCCCTCATAGGCAGTGCCCTGTGAGCTGAGGTAATGTCATGACGCAAGAGTCACATCTTTCTCGGCGGTGCCTGTGGCTCAGTGAGTAGGGCGCCAGCCCCATATACCGAAGGTGGCACGTTAGAACTCAGCCCCAGCCAAATAGCAACAAAAAATAGACGGGTGTTGTGGTGGGCGCCTGTAGTCTCAGCTACTCAGGAGGCTGAGGTAAGAGAATCGCCAAGATTTTCAGTTAAGATTTTCTTTTCTTTTCTTTTTTTTGAGACAGAGCCTCAAGCTGTCGCCCTTGGTAGAGTGCTGTGGCATCACAGCTCACAGCAACCTCCAACTCCTGGGCTCAAGTGATTCTCCTGCTTCTGCCTCCCAAGTAGTTGGGACTACAGGCACTCGCCACAATGCCCAGCTATTTTTTGGTTGCAGTTGTTGTTGTTTGGCAGGTTTGGGCTGGATTCGAACCTGCCAGCTCAGGTGTACATGGCTGGTGCCTTAGCCGCTTGAGCCACAGGCACTGAGCCTCTTTTTAAAAAAAAAATTTTTTTTTTTGCAGTTTTTGACCAGGGTCGGGTTTGAACCCACCACCTTTGGTATATGGGGCTGGTGCCCTACTCACTGAGCCACAGGTACCGTCCCTTTAATTTTGTTTTTTAGAGAGTCTCACTTTGTCCCCCTTGGTAGAATGCCGTGATGTAATAGCTCACAGCAATCTCCAGCTTCTGAGCTTAGGTGATTCTCTTGCCTTAGCCTCCTGAGTAGCTGGGAACACAAGCACCCATCACAATGCCTGGCTATTTTTTGTTGCAGTTTGGCCAGGGCTGGATTTGAACCCACCACCCTCCATATATGGGGCTGGCACCCTACTCACTGAGCCACAGTCGCCACCCATCAGTTAAGATTTTTTTGTTTTCCTGTTGATATTTACTTGGTCTGCTATGCTTCTCCCAGTCAGCAGACAATTTTGGATGCACAATTTGATGAATTTTTACAATGTTTTCATCAGTTCTGTTCGTTATTGGCTGCCCTGACTTTTTTTTTGAGACAAAGTCTCACTATGTCACCCTTGGTAGAGTGTCATGGCTTCATAGCTCACAGCAACCTCCAATTCTTGGGCTTAAGCGATTCTCCTGCCTTGGCCTCCCAAGTAGTTGGGACTACAGGTGCCCTCCACAACTCCCGACTATTTTTTGTTGTTGTTTGGCAGGCCCAGGCGGGTTCAAATCCGCTAGCCCAGGTGTATGTGGGCAGCGCTCTAGCCTCTGAGCTATAGGCACTAAGCCTGTCCTGACTTCTCTTCATCAGTCATGTCTTCTCTTCTCAGAAAAATGTTTAATTCATTTGTATACTGCCATTTTCTTCATGGCATTATTCCCACAAACTTGGACTACCATGTCCCTGCTTTCACTTCCACTCTGCCAAGTTTAACAAGCAACTTAATGTTTCTTTATTGTTCTAGTTCAAGCTGACAGTCTCATGATGGCACAAAAACCATGCCACAACAATAATGACTGTCACTCAGCAAGACACAATGCCATGTCAACAAGAACACAGATGTGAGACAGTGATATATTAAGGTTATGAAACCTTACCGAGTGGTTTGTACAATGCTACAACATAAGCATTTGGTGGCAAGTTAACAAACTTGTCAGACCTTGCATAGATGTGTGTTATGTATTTTTTTAGAACTGTGATAAAATGCACATAAAATTGACTAAAACCATTGTAATGTGTAAAATTCAGGGGTATTTAGTACATTCACAATGTTATACAACTCATACGACTATCTAGTTCCAGAAGAACTTCATAACCCCAAAAGAAAACCCTATATCTATTAGACGGCATTTCTCATTCCTCCTGACCTCTGCAACCACTAATCTGTAATCTTTCTCTATGGACTGCCTATTCTGTTGGTAGGCAAACATCCACTTACTTATGGATATTGCATATAAAAGGAAATGAAACAAGTTGTACCTTTTGTATCTGGCTTCTTTCACTTAGCATAAGGTTTTTTTTTGTTGTTTTTTTTTTAAACAGTCTCACTCTGTTGTCCCAGACTAGTATGCTGTGGCTTCATAGCTCACAGCAATCTCTAACTCCCAGGCTCGAGCAATCTACCTGCCTCAGGCTCCAGAGGGCTAGGAGTTACTGTACCAGGCCTTAGCATAGGGTTTTCAATGTTTATCCATGTTGTAGCATGTATCAGCATTCCAACAATATTCCAGTTATTATTCAGGAAACAGTGGTCTCAACCCTAGGGTCAGCATTTCTATGTTTTCCCCTGCATCATCCCTACAGCATGGAGGTAAGGGAGGTACTTTTTTTTTTTTTTGAGACAGTCTCACATTGCCACCCTTGGTAGAGTACTGTGGAGTCATAGCTCACAGCAACCTCAAACTCTTGGACTTAAGTGATCCTCTTGCCTCAGCTACCCAAGTAGTTGGGACTATAGGCACCTGCCACAATGCCCAGCTATTTTTAGAGATGGGATCTTGCTCTTGCTCGGGCTGGTCTCAAACTCCTGATTTCAAGCAATCTACCCCCCTTGGGTTCCCAGAGTGTTAGGATTACAGATGTGAGCCACCTTGCCTGGCCACATTTTGTTTATTCATTAATTGATGAACATCTGGATTATTTTCACCTTTTGGCTATTGTGAATTGTACTTAAATTAACTTTCTTGTACAAGTTTATAATAGCATGTCTATTATAGAATGCTTTAACTCTGAGGCTCAGTATGGAGTCATCAGTTAACTTTTTTTTCCCCCCAAAGTCTCAAAAAATAGAATGTGAATGTTACTTTCTTTGCATTATTATTATTATTAATATTGCTTCATATTTTGCTGCAGTAATCATCTGATTTCTTTTCTGAATGTATTTATCTTCGTTCATTCTTTTTGAGGTTTTTGTTTCTAGTCCTTATCTGAAACACTGTTAGTGTTATTAATCTTAAGTCTTTTTAATTCTGTGAAGGCAAAAAATGGAAACCTAATTAAAAAAAGAAAAAAGAAATGTCCAGGAGCATCTCGTCATGTGGTGCATTTAGCTCACTTCATAAGCTGTGCAGCTGTCCAGAGTCTGTCTTTACATCAGTCCTCCTCGCTTCTGCTTGGATTTTATGAAAACAATGGCTCTGATGGATTTGCGCCTGTGCTGGTGCTTGGGAAAGGTCCATGCGGGAATGGACACAGTCACATGATGAGTGAGATGGCATCATCCCCCAAAATAAACTAAAACAAAACAAAAATTAAAAAAAACAAGACTAGAATACTTATTATGTTTTTTTTTTTTGACAATCTAAAAAAGGGGAAAAAGAACAGTAGCATTTGTTCCCCCATAAGGACAGGAATGAAGAGGGAGGAGGGAAGAGGGACTCGGTTTCTTCTCTTCACAAGAGAATGGTTGGAGGGGATTTTTCAGAGTTTTTCAGGGGATGGGACCCAAATTAGTACCCAGACTGGTCCTCAATGATTTGTTTGATTTTTGTTATAAATTTCTTCCAGTGAGTCACCCTGGCTCAACCCTGGTACAATGGCTGTACAGTATCTTCCAGTCTGCTGCTCCGGTTTCATGACTTTGTTATAGACCTTATTTGCCTGTTCATGTCTGCCTTCTTTCATTTCTATAAGGGCTTCAATGGACTTGGGCTTGATGACCACAGCAACGGGATAAAGTTGTGCTTGCTGCAGTCTCTTGATCGCACTACCAGAAACATCTAAGACACAGTGCTTGCTCCTCTCTGCCACTGCCCGCACTGACTGGATGCTAGTCCCATACAGATTATCATTGAATTGGCCTGCCTCAATGAACTTGTCCTGAATATCCTTCTCCATTTGTTCTTGGGACACCACAAAGTGGTAGTCTTGTCCATCTAACTCATTATCGCACTGAGGTCTGGTAGTATATGGCACACAGGATCCAAATTTATGTGAGAACTCAGAGATCAGGTCATCATTGACTTGGTCCTTCATTGGGCCCAGGATGATCATAGGCCTTGTATAGTGAATTTCTTGCCCTATCACAGGCTCATATGACAAAATAGCATCCTCTTGTCCTTTGGAACTGCTTTCCACTGTCACTGGTGTTGAATGTCACTTCCTGTTTCTGTATGCTGCTTTTCTGTGACATGTTTTCTTTGCCCTTGTAAAATGGAAACTTTCGCAAGAGACGGAAATTCTTTTTCTTTCTTGCATTTTTTGGCAGGGGCCGTGTTTGAACCCATCACCTCGGGTATATGGGGCCAGTGCCCTATCCCTTGGGCCACAGACACCACCTGTTTTGTTTTTTTTTGTAGAGACAGGGTCTCACTTTATTGCCCTCGGTAGAGTGTTGTGGCGTCACATAGCTCACAGCAACCTCCAACTCCTGGGCTTAGGCAATTCTCTTGCCTACGCCTCCCAAGTAGCTGGGACTACAGGCACCTGCCACAATGCCTGGCTATTTTCTGTTTTGCAGTTAGGCCAAGGCTGGGTTTGAACCCAACATCTTCGGTATATGGGGCCGGCGCCCTACTCAATGAGCCACAGGCACTGTCCTGTTAAATTCTGAAATTTTTTCCATTTCCAATATGTAGTACCACAACCCTGCTTTGGAGCCCTCTAACAGAGTGACTTAGGCTACCATCGTAGCCTGCTAAATAAATGCTCTCCTTAACACAAATCTTGCTGTCCTTAAAGCTACTTGCCACACAGCCATCAAAACTATGTAACTTAGGGCATGTCATTCATTTGCTTAGAAGTGTTTGACAGTGGGCCAAGCAGACACTATGTGGCTTTTGATGTGATACACACAGCACTACCTGTGAAACAGTCTCACCAAAATAACTTGGATGTGACCCTAATCAAGTCTTCAGATCTAAATTTTAGTTGTAAGAAATATAGAGAATAGAACATATTAAATGACAGCATCAGAAAGCAGTCATTTCCAGAAGATATTCTGCAATTCCCCTGTCCTGGTTTTCTAAATAAGGCAATGGCATAAGAGAAGTGTGCCGGGTGACAGAGAATACCCTCATGAAAAGAGACTTAAGGCTTGGCGCCCGTGGCTCAAGTGAGTAAGGCACCAGCCACCTGAGCCGGCGGGTTCGAATCCAGACCAGGCCCACCAAACAACTATGACGGCTGCAACCAAAAAATGGCCGGGTGTTGTGGCAGGCGCCTGTAGTCCCAGCTATTTGGGAGGCAGAGGCAGGAGAATCACTTAAGCCCAGGAGTTGGAGGTTGCTGTGAGCTGTGATGCCATGGCACTCTACCCAGGGCAACAGCTTGAGGCTCTGTCTCAAAAGAAAAAAAAGAAAGAAAGAAAAGACAAAAGAAAAGAGACTTAAGAGAAATAATTATTAAACACCATCAGTGACCTCTGACTGCATCCTGACCTGAACAAACTGGCTGGAGTACTCAAAGCCTGCAATCTTAGCACATTGTGGGAGGCCAAGGCAGGTGGACTGTTTGAGCTCAGGAGTTCAAGACCAGCCTGAGAGGGCAGCGCCTGTGGCTTAGTGAGTAGGGCGCTGATCCCATATACCAAGGGTGTCAAACCCGGCCCCGGCCGAACTGCATCAAAAAAATTAGCCGGGCGCTGTGGCAGGCGCCTGTAGTTCCAGCTACTTGGGAGGCTGAGGCAAGAGAATCACCTAAGCCCAGGAGTTGGAGGTTGCTGTGAGCTGTGACTCCACGGCACTCTACCGAGGGTGATATCGAGTGAGACTCTGTCTCTACAAAAAAGAAAGACCAGCCTGAACAAGAACAATACCTCATCTCTAGTAAAAACAGAAAAACTAGCTGGGTGTAGTGGCACATGCCTGTAGTCCAAGTTACTTGGGAGGCTGTTTTTAAACTGCTATAATGTCTCAAGTAAATCCATATTCTTGATTGCATGTCATTTCACTCATAAATACTTTCCCCCCTTATGTTATGCTTGCTATTAAAAACAAGAAAGGGCTCAGCGTTCACAGCACAGTGGTTATGGCACCAGCCACATACACCAAGGCTAGTGGGTTTGAACCCGGCCCAGGTCAGCTAAACAACAATGACAAATGCAACAAAGAAAGAAAAAACAGCCGGGCGTTGTTTTTAAAAAATAAACAGTGGCCTCAGTGGCCTTATTTTAACAGGGCAGAGCCTGTGGCACCTGTAGTCCCAGCTACTTGGGAGGCTGAGGCAAGAGAATTGCTTGAGACCAAGAGTTTGACATTGCTATGAGCTGTGACACCATAGCACTCTACCAAGAGTGATATAGTGTGACTGTCTCAAAAAACAAACAAAACAAGAAAGAATGACGATCGTATAAATGAAGCAAGTGTGGGAAAATGCTGATAAATTGTTGAGGCCAACACTATTATTTCTTTAGTGGATGCCTGAAAACTTTCAAGAAAAAAAGAAAAACAAACAAAAAAGCTGTCATGGCTTTCAACACTCCCAAGTCAAAAGTTTCTTTTTTTCATTGTGCCTCTGAGTTGTAACTCGGAGTTTATCTTTATACACTGGGCTTAAAAGACTCATGGCTTTTGTTTTAATATTGCACTTCTTAAACCCAGCTATCACAACATATCACAAGCCTTTAACATAACACTAGGAGAAGTCAAAGTTTCTTCTTTTTTTTCAAGCTGTCACCCTGGAGAGAGCCGTGGCATCACAGCTCACAGCAACCTCCAATCCCTGGGCTCAAGCGAGTCTCCTGCCTCCGCCTCCCAAGTAGCTGGGACCACAGGCGCCCGCCAGCTCAGGTGTACGTGGCTGGCGCCTTAGCCCGTTGAGCCACAGGCACCAAGCCCAGTGTCTGTATTTCAAAGAGGAGACAGCAGTTGTGTGCATATCCTAATACATGCAAAGTAATATTTTGGAAGATTCCACAGGAAACTTTTTTATGTAATCTTTTTTGTTTTCTCTTTGAGATAAAAGATCTTGCTCTATGCCCAGGGTGGAGTGCAAGTGGCATGATCACAGCTCACTGTAACCTCAAACTACCGGGTCCAAATGACACTCCTACCTCGGTGTCCTGAGGAGCTGGGACTACAAGTGCCCACCACCATGCCTGGATAATTTTCCTTTTTTTAGGGATGATGTGTCACAATGTTTTCTGGGCTGGTGTTGAACTTCTGACTCCAAGCTATCCTAAAGCCCTAGAATTACAGGCATGAACCATCACACCAACATGGGAAGCTTTGTAAATGCTGTCTCTGGGAAGTGGACAGGGGGTAGGGTTGAGGCACTTTCACAACTTTTCTTTTGGCTGATTCTGGATGATGCAATAAGGGTATATGACTAATGAGGTTAGAAAATGCAAGTGTTGGTCGGGTGTGGTGCTCACGCCTGTAACCCTAGGAGTCTGGGCGGCCAAAGTGGATGGATAGCCTAAGCTCAGGAGTTCCAGACCACCTGAGCAAGAGTGAGACTCTGTAACTACAATGTAACTACTAAAAGTAGAAAAAACTAGCCAGGTATAAAACTGCAGGTGGGCGCCTGCAGTCCCAGCTACTTGGGAGGCTAAAGGCAGGAAGATTACTTGAACCTAGGAGTTTGAGGTTGCTGTGAGCTATGAGGACACCACAGCACTCTACTGTCGATAGAGAGAGGGAGGGAGGGGGAGTGGGGAAGGAAGGAAAGAAGGAAGAAAAGAAAAGAAAGAGGAAATGCAAGTCTCTCCCCCTATCTTGTCTCTCTTGGAGCTCATTTTTCTTTTTTTTTTTTTGCAGTTTTTGGCCAGGATCGGGTTTGAACCCACCACCTCCGGTATATGGGGCCAGAGCCCTACTCCTTTGAGCCACAGGCACCACCCCCTGGGAACTCATTTTTTATTTCAGGTTTCTGTCCCTTGTCAACTTGAGCACGTGAGCCCACAGGTGTTTATAATTCAGGAAAGAGATTATGCCCACTGCAGCCAGCCCTGGATTCCCTCAGAGCAGGGCCAGGGAAACTTCAGGCTCAGCAGAGTTCCCAGAGTTAGTAATCACACAGGTCACCCCTACTTCAGGCTACAATGAAGGCCTTAGTCCTGCCTCCAAGGAAAATGGAGGAGCCGCCCATCAGGGTTTCCAGATTCCCAAACACATGTATACATAGCCAAGGGCAAGTCCAGCCCAGCCACTACTTACCTGGCAGAAAGTTTTCATCTTGTCCAGAACTCTGTTGACCTCAGGCATCACATCCTTGCCATCCACCACAATGGGTGTGTTTGACTGGTTCCGTAGGGCCACGTGTAACACTGCCCGATCCTGGGGGCAAGGGTCAGAGTGTGAAGTCCCCCTCTGGGCATGGTGCAGTGTGGTCCAGAGAGTCACCTCAGTCCTCTATCCACTAGACAGGCAAGCCCTGAGGCCTCTGTCAGTGTCATGGACTTATACCAAGAACCCCTATATGTTTATGGAAGTAGGAGCTCCCTACCCCAGGAGTCTGGGGAAAGTAAAGCATGCGTCACTCCCATATGTGTTGCAGACAGAAGGGGCTAGCGGGTAAGCTGAACGCGCCGTACAGACCCTGAGGGGTTATTACAGATGCTCAAGGCACAAACAGCCAGAGGAAAGAACAGCGAGCAAAGACAGAGAATGGTGACAGTACATGTCGCAAGCCAGCAAAAGCTGCCTTCTGAGGACCAGAGCTCATTAAGCCTGATTGTAACCTCATCCTCCTCCAAAGAGTACATGGTGTCTGCTGGCACCTTTTGGAAAGTGTCCTAAGCCCCTTGGATAAGAAGCAAGGCAGGCAACGGAAGCTTTTCTCCCAGTTGGCAGCTGCATCACTACCAACTTCCGGAAACCAATTCAGACCTAAAGACTGTGACAGGTACCAGGCAGCTGGCCTGGCCATATGAGCTAAACATCCCCAGCCTGGGCAGAGGGGGGTGTCTTTCCTGCCCTCTAAAGACCCCAGGTGGGCAGGAAAAGGACAATCCTGGGATTCCAACCTGGTGAGAGGCTAAGGTAGAGGGCTGCATGCCACCCTGCCTAACCTTCCATAGGCAAATGTGCCCCCTCCTCACCTCCAGGAAGCCCTCCCTGACTGCAGCCTCTCTCAGCCTAGCCTAGCAGTGCAAGACAGATTGAGTATGAATCCCTGCTCTGCCCCTTACAGCTGTCATGTCTTGGATAAGAGCAACTTGACCTCTGAGCCTTGGATTCCTTATATGTAAAAGGAAGAAAATAACACCACGAGGACAGAGACTCTGAGTATACTCCCAGGCTTCCACAGCAAATCATGAGCAAGGCCCACAGGGCCTGGCCTTACCACTGCTTCCTACCTACTGCTTCAGTCTACTGCTGAAGAGGCTGAGGTCTTTTGTGACATAAAATTCTTCTTTTCACACACACACACACACAAATTCTTCTTTTCATTAATAAAACTTGCAGCAAGGATATATCAGAGTTAAGTTCTCCAAGAAAATGTATGAGCAAGCCTTAAGAAACCCTCTTCTGGCTTGGCGCCTGTGCTCAGTGGTTAGAGCCCTGGCCACATGCACTGAGGCTGATTATTTCAAACCTTGCCAGGGCCTGCTAAACAACAATGACAACAATAAAAAAAAAAAAAAAAAAGGGCCAGGTGTTGTAGCCAGGTGCCTGTAGTCCCAGCTACTTGGGAGGCTGAGATAAGAGAATTGCTCAAGCCCAAGAGTTAGAGGTTGCTGTGAGCTGTGACTGGCACTCTACTGAGGGCGACACAGTGAGACTTGTCTCAAAAAAAAAAAAAAAAGAAGCTTGGCACCTGTGGCTCAATGGGCTAAGGTGCCAGCCACGTACACCTGAGCTGGCAGGTTCGAATCCAGCCCGGGCCTGCCAAACAACAATGACAGCTGCAAAAAAAATGGCCAGGCATTGTGGTGGGCGCCTATAGTCCCAGCTACTTGGGAGGCGGAGGCAAGAGACTCGCTTGAGCCCAGGAGTTGGAGGTTGCTGTGAGCCATGATGCCACAGCTCTCTATCCAGGGTGAGAGCTTGAGGCTCTGCCTCAAAAAAAAAAAAAAAAGAAACCCTCTTCCCTCTAGGAGGCCTCGGTGAGTGGATCGTTTAAGCCTCAGGAGTTGGAGACCAGCCTGAGCAAGAGCCAGCGAGACCCCATCTCTAAAAACTAGCTGGTTATTGTGGTGGGTGCCTGCAGTCCCAGATACTTGGCAGGCTGAGGCAAGAGGATCGCTTGAGCCCAAGAGTTTGAGGTTGCTGTGAGCTGTGATGCCATAGCACTCTATCAGGGGCAAGAAAGTGAGACCGTGCGTCAAAAAAAAAAAAGAAAAAAGAAAAAAACCCTCTTTTTTGAGGTTTGAGATGTGTTAGTCCCTGAAGAGACACTAGGAGCCATTCCAAGGAACTCACCAAACCCAGACTGTCAATCTGGAGGAAGACACACCCCAAAGCCAGGCAACTAGCCCAGGGCAAAATGCCTTTAGGTCCCTCATTAAGCAAAAGCATTGCTCAAGAGATGGGGGTTAAGATGGGGTGATGCCACTAACAGTCAGAATAGCCCAAAGGGAAGGAAGAGGCCCAAGAGGGGAGGCGGAAACTGGTGTCCACCAAACCTGCTCACCTCAGTATAGTTGATCTTCTCGCCATTGAACATGCGCTCCCGGGCAGCCTCCACACCCCTGGACTTGGCCTAGGGAGAGAAGACACTGAGGCCTGGTCTCACCCACATGAGTCACCACAAGTCCAAGCCCCCAAGCCCGAGGAAGGCTGCTGATGGATGGCTGCAGCCTGGCTCTCCATCCCAGACATCAGGCACCGGGGCCCTCTGGGATGCTGCACAGAAACCCAGCCAGCGACAGGTGCTCAGAGACCTCCTTCAGCACAGAAGCAGTTATGGGGTCTACTGAGAGAAGGAACTGAAGAAGATGTTCACCCTCCCCCCTGTGGGCCACAGGGCAAGCCTCCCAAAGCAGAACATTACCAGGTCCACCAGGATCTTCATCACCTCCTCCGTCACAAGGTTCTTGGAGTAATCCACCAGAATATGCCCATGGTTGGTGTTGAGGGTCAAGCTACAGGAAGATGCAGAAGCTGCTCACCACACCCCAGATCTCCACAGCCAGTCCCCTCTGACAAGCAGCAGCAGCTGCAGCATGAGCTGCTTCCCAGGAAATGTCCTCCCCGTGCCACACCCCAAAAAGGCTGTGCTGCGTGGTGTCTGTTACCTGCCTGCCCACCAGGCTGACCTGCAGCAGCAGCACAGCGAAAGAGGGCATTCTCAAAGAACCTAGATGCAGCAGAAAGGATATGTCCCAATCCTGGTCAAGATGGGTGCAGCCACCCCTGCAAGCCCAGGGGATAATCACCCCCTCCCAGAGCTTCCACTCTCTGCCTCGACGTACTCAGGCACCCATCCAGATAACACGTCTGGCTAAGGAGGACTTCTGGGCCACAGACACTCCCATCACGCCCCCCACCCCCAGGATCAGAGACCGGAGCAGGGTTGCAAGCATCCCCCGCCCAAGATTTCCTCTGCCACTGCTTCCCATTTCCTCGGGCATTCCATAGCCTCCGGCCCTGGCCTCCTCAGCCAGGAATCACGCCCCAACACCTCCACCTTTCCACGGCGGCTCCCGGCAAACTCTCGGGCCTCCCCACCCTGGAGCCGGTCCAAAGCCCGTTTGGCCAGGAGGAGGTGGAAGGGGCAGACCTTTGACGCCCGCTGCGTCAGCGAAGGCCTCTCCCCATCACAGCCAGAGGGGCCCTTTCTCAAAAGGCCGGGGCTGCAGAGGGGACGAGGGGAGGGCGACGTCCGCCTGGAAAAGCCCGCTGCTCCACAAGACCAGGCAGCCCCGCCCCCGAGACCTCGGGCGAGTCCACGAGCCCGGGGAACCCGCTCCAAGGAGACTTCAAGGACGAAGTGCGGCCTCAGCCTGGGCCCCGGTTCGTGACCCGGGTATCCCCGGGAGCCGCCGCCCCGGGCCCGCCGGTTACGGCTCCCCGGCCCCAGCCCCAGGCCGCGCACGTCGCAGCCCCCGCGGCCGGCCCCGAGCGCGCACCTGAAATGGTTGAAGCGTTCCTTGTTGGCTTCGAAAAGGGTGCGCAGGTTGAGCTCGGAGCAGTGCTCGCGGTACCACTGCTGCAGCCTCTGGAACTGTGGGTCCCGGGTGAGCGCGGCCATGGCGGGACTAGAAGGCTGCACTGACCCGGACACGCGCGGAGCAGGAACGAGGAAAGAGGCCGGCGGCCCGGGGGCGCGCGGCGGCCTTTATGGCGCAGGCGCCGGGCCACGCCCTACCCCGCGCGGCCCCGCCCCATCCCCAGCAGCCGGCGGGGAGACCTTGCCCCGCCGCCGCCTCCGCAGCGGGGTGGGGAGGGCCCACTTGGCTCGCCTCACGCCGCTACTCTGCCTGGAAGCGACTGGGGGACTGGAGCCAGAGGCCGAGCTCTTCGTCTTGGTCCATTTCATTCATTCATTCACCAAAACTCTTATCAACATCTTCCATGTTACAGGTAGTGTTCCGGGTGCTGTGGATACATAAATACCAAGTAATAAGTGAAATACACGATATGGCAGATGCTGGTAAGTGCTACTGAGGAAAAGCAAGCTGAAAAGGGTGCTGACAATAAGGGTGGCGATTTTACATTGAGCGGTGAAGAAGAAACTCACTGATGGCCAGGCTCGGGGGCTCATGCCTGTAATCAATCCTAGCACTCTGGAAGGCCGGGGCAGATGGATGGCTTGAGTTCAGTAGTTTGAGAGCAACCTGGGCAAAAGCAAGGCCCGTCTCGACGGGCGGCGCCCATAGCTCAGTGGGTAGGGCGCCCGCCACATACACCAAGGCTCTCGGGTTCGAACCTGGCCCAGGCCAGCTCCAGCTAAACAACAATGACAACTGCAGTAAAAAAAATAGCTGGGCGTTGTGATGGGCGCCTGTAGCTCCAGCTACTTGAGAGGCAGAAGCAGGAGCTTAAGCCCAAGAGTCTGAGGTCACTGTGAGCTGTGATGTTATAGCACTCCACCAAGGGCGATGACTTGAAATTCTGTCTCAAAAAAAAAAAAGACTGGCACAGCGCCTGTGGCTCAACAGGCTAAGGCACCAGCCATGTACACCTGAGCTGGCGGGTTCAAATCCAGCCCGGCCCGCCAAACAACAATGACGGCTGCAACCGAAAAAAAAAGACTTATCTCCACTAAAAATGGAAAAATTAGCCACACATCTGTAGTCCCAGCTACTTGGGATGCTAAGGCTAGAGGATCACTTGAGCTCAGAAGTTTAAGATTGCCGTGGGCACCACTTGTGGCTCAAAGGAGTAAGGCGCCGGCCCCCTATGCTGGAGGTGGCGGGTTCAAACCCAGCCCCGGCCAAAAACCGCGGGAAAAAAAAAAAATAATAAGAAGAAGAAGATTGCTCTGAGCTCTGATGATGCCAGGGCACTCTACCTAGGGTGACAGAGTGAGACTGTCTCAAAAGAAAGAAAAAGAAGAGAAAAAACTCAGTGATGAAGAGCCATTTGAGCAAAGCCCTGCTGGTGAGGGAGAAAGCCAACTCTGGGTATCTGGAAGGAAAGTGTACAGGCAAAGAGAACAGCAACTGCCAAATTCCCCACACAAGAGCTTACTTAAGACATTCCAGAAACAGAAGAAGGCAAGTGTGGCCGGAGAGTGGGGTGAATTAAAGGGAAAGGGAAAGAAGATGAGGACAGAGAGGGAAAGGAAAGCGGAGAGATCACATAGGACCTTGTGATTCACCGCAAGAACTTTGGTTTTTGTTCTGATTGATGAGAAGGCACTGGATGGCTCTAAGCAGAAGACGGCGTCATCTGACATGTTTCACAAAGGATCCAAGTGACAACACAGCAGGGATGGAAGGACATCAGAGAAAAGGCCACTGCAATAGTGCAGGCCAGGGGGGGAGATGGCTTTGGTTAAGGTAGTGGGAACTGGGCTTGGTGTCTGGCTACATTGTGAGTGAGATGACACTTCCCTGGTGAGAGAGGGAAGGGTCAAGATGACATCTAGTTTTTGATCTGAATTCCGGGAAAAAATGGCATTGTCATCAACTAAAGCGAGGCAGACTAGGAAAGATGCAAACTTTGGGGGGAAGAGCATGATCTGGTTGGTAGATGTGCTAAGTTTGGGTATTCATGTCTGGAGCACAAGGGAGAGAAGGTCCGAGCTGCAGGAGAAACTTGGGAGTGATCAGATAAAGTGATCAGATAATGTGTAAAGTTACAAGCTGGACAAAAGGAAATAAATGCAGTCAGAGACAAGAGGTCCAAGACCCAGGGACTCAAATATTGAACTTCTTCATCACATGGGTCTCCAGAAAGGTCAGCCAACCACAGAGTGTGTCCTGTTCTGCCTCAGTCCCCAGGCCTAGGTCTTCTACCTCACCTCCTAACTCCATGCAGTTGACGCCACCTCTGACCTCCACAGATGGGTTTTTACTCCCTGTCCAGAATGATTTGGGGTACAAAAGATGAAAAAGGAAAGTAGGTGGCTCAGTACCCATAGCACAGTGGTTACGGTGCCAGCCACATACACCCAGCCCGGGCCAACTACACGACAGTGACAACTGCAACAACAACAACAAAAATAGCTGGGCGTTGTGGTGCCTGTAGTCCCAGCTACTTGGGAGGCTGAGGCAGGAGAATCACTTAAGCCCAAGAGTTTGAGGTTGCTGTGAGCTATGATGTCACAGCACTCTACCGACATAGTGAAACTCTGTCTCAAAAAAAAAAAGAAAAAGGAAACTAGAACAGGCTGAAAACTGAAGAAATGAGTGGTCCAGAAAACGGCCCTGTGCTCAGGGTCCTTCTCTGAGATCTGTCAACACTTAAGATTTAACTGAGGTTTCACAGAAGGGCGTTGTGGCAGGCATCTATAGTTCCAGCTACAGAGACTGAGGCAGAAGGATAGCTTAAGCTCAAAGTGAGGTTTCAGTGTGCTGTGGTATCACGGCTGCACTCCAGCCTTGGTGACAGACAAGATCCTGTCTTTAAAACCCAAACAAAACATAACTGACCTTCCACACTCAGCCCAACCCCAATAGTCTGGAGCAGAAACACTCTGGCCGGGACTTCCAATTGGAGCCATTTACTTATCTGCACAGAGCAGTGCTCTCAGCTCCAAATCCTGTTTCAGAACAGAACCTCACCCAGCAGGAAGGCTAGTCTCAGTAGTCATTGACTGCAGCCCAACAATCACCACTGACTCTCGTTTTTCCTACTAGGTTCTTTTCAATGATAACTCCTGTGTTTGTCCTAAACCATTACCTTGTGCCCTCGTGTTTCTTCCCTGGCCTGATTGCATTGCTTATGCACACATGACCTAAGCCAGTCAAATGGTCCTTTCCTAGGGCCCTGCAGCTGGCAGGAGAAAGTATTTGCTTTTTGTGGCTTTAAGTCACATGTCTGTAATCCCACCTGTAATCCCAGAATGCTGGGAGGCCAAGGTAGGTGGATCACCTGAGCTCAGGAGTTCAAGACCAGTCTGAGCAAGAGTGAGATCCCTGTCTCTACTAAAAATAGAAAAACTAGCCAGTTGTGGTTGTGGGCGCCTATAGTCCCAGCTACTAAAAAGGCAGAGGCAAGAGGATTAAGCCCAAGAGTTCGAGGTTGCTGTGAGCTATGATGATGCTACGGCACTCTATTCAGGTTGACAGAGTGCGACTGTGACTTAAAAAACAACAACAATTGGGCAGCGCCTGTGGCTCAGCAAGTAGGGCACCAGCCCCATGTACTGAGGGTGGCGGTTCAAACCTAGCCCAGGCCTAACTGAAAAAAACAAAACAAAACAAAAAGGCTCGGCGCCTGTGGCTTAACAGGCTAAGGTGCCAGTCACGTACACCTGAGCTGGAGGGTTCGAATCCAGCCCGGCCCGCCAAACAATAAAGACGGCTGCAACCAAAAAATGGCTAGGCGTTGTGGCGGACACCTGTAGTTCCAGTTACTTGGGAGGTGGAGGCAGAAGCCTTGCTTGAGCCCAGGAATTGGAGGTTGCTGTGAGCTGTGATGCCACAGCACTCTCTCCAGGGTGACAGCTTGAGGCTCTGTCTCAAAAAAAAAAACAAAAAAACAACCAAAAATAGCTGGGCGTTGTGGTGGTGCCTGTGGTCCCAGTAGCGCCAGCTACTTGGGAGGCTGAGGCAAGAGAATTGCCTGGTCCAAGAGTTGGAGGTTGCTGTGAGTTGTGTGACGCCACGGTACTGTACCGAGGGTGATAAAGTGAGATGCTGTCTCTAAAACAAAACAAAACAAAATGGTGGCTCACATCTATAATCCTACGGCTGAGGGAGCTGGATTGGGAGCTCAGGAGTTCAAGACTAGCCTGAGCTAGAACAAGACCCCATCTCTAAAAATAGCCAGGCATCATGGCGGGCACCTGTAGTCCCAGCTACTTGGGAGGCTGAGGCAAGAGAATCGCCTAAGCCCAAGAGATGGCGGTTGCTGTGAGCTGTGACTCCATGACACTCTACTGAAGGCAATAGAGTGAGACTCTGTCTCTACAAAAAAAAAAAAAAAAAAAAGGAAATCAATAATTCACCTTGGTGTTTATGTTGTTTTCAGTTGTCAATTACAGCTCCAAGTCTTTCCAAAGATTTTGTGGGTGTTCACCAGCCTATTGCCACAGTCTTCTCCAGTGGCCTCACCAACCCACCTAAAACCCATAGGAGCAGGTATGAGTATTGGAGAAGAGGCAGGGGGCAAGGCTTCAGATGGTTGCTCTTTTATTATTATTATTTTTTGAGACAGAGCCTCAAGCTGTCACCCTGGATAGAGTGCTGTGGCATCACAGCAACCTCCAACTCCTGGGCTCAAGCGAGTCTCCTGCCTCTGCCTCCCAAGTAGCTAGGACTACAGGTGCCTGCCACAACGCCTGGCCATCTTTTGGTTGCAGCCGTCATTGTTTGACGGACCCAGGCTGGATTCGAACCCGCCAGCTCAGGTGTACGTGGCTGGCTCCTCAGCCCGTTGAGCCACAGGTGCTGAGCCAGATTGTTGCTCTTTCAAACGTCTCCTGTTTTATAATATTCCATAATATACACAATTTGGCCTCTGTGATTTCTAGCAGCTTCAACTATTCCAGATTTCCCCACACTATTTTAACTTTCACATTGTACTTTAAAATTCCAAAGTTACATGGATTTTCTTTTTTTTTTTTTTGAGACAGAGTCTGGGTAGAGTGCCACGGTATCATCATAGCTCACAGCAACCCCAAACTCTTAGGCTCAAGTGATCCTCCTGCCTCAGCCTCTTGAGTAGCAGAGACTACAGGTGCTTGACAACATGCCCAACTATTTTTTCTATGTTTAGTAGTGACAGGGTCTCACTCTTGCTCAGTCTGGTCTTGAACTCCTGAGCTCAAGCAATCCACCTGCCTTGACCTCCCAGAGTGCTAGGATTACAGACATGAGTCACCACACTTGTCCTGAACCCTAGTCTCAATCACAGCCCTGTACTGCTTGCCACTTCTACTTCTTCAGCCTTAGGAAAAAGATGCAGATAAAGTGCAACAGCAGGCAATCCCTTGCTCCCCTCCTCCTCATCCCAGTTTTGCCTTGATACCAATTAGGCTTCTGTGATATTAATACTGAGTTACGGGGTAGAATTTGACTAGTGGAAATGGTGAATTATGGCATCCTGAAGGCAAAAGACAGAGCATGGGCCAGTGTAGAGAGATAGGAAAACCCAGCCAATGACTGCAGCAACCAGATCATCTCTGTGGGGCAACAGGGAGAAACCCATGAGGAAAAGGAGCAAAAACAGAATATGAGAGGGTCACCAGAGTGAGGGGTGCTGTCTCTAACCCAATCTTGAGGAGTCGGGTGAATCTGTAAACACATCAAGGTAAGGCTGCATATGGTGGCTCACACCTGTAATTGTAGCACTCTAAGAGGCTGAGGCAGGTGGATGGCTTGAGTTCAGGAGTTTGAGACCAGCCTGAGCAAGTGCAAGACCCCACCTCTAGTATAAATAGAAAAACTAGCTGGGGGTTATGGCCAGTGCCTGTAGTCCCAGTTACTAGGGAGGCTTAGGCAGGAGGATCACTTGAATCCTGGAGTTTGAGGTTGCTGTGAGCTATGACGCTACAGCACTCTACCCAGGGTGACAGAGACTCTATTAGAAAGAAAGAAAAGAGAAAAAAAAAGAAAAGAAAGAATCAATGTAAGGTAATTTTATATTCTGAAAAACGTGAAGCAGTACTGTTTTCTACCATCATCACAACTTGCCACCCTATGTTGTGCCAAGCCCTGGGTTCAGGATCAATCTCCAGGATCCTGGGGGCAGTGAACCCTGGAGGGTCATGCTTCCAGACCAGCGACGGACTAAAGAGAATTAAAAGGAAGCGTGGCTCAGGAAGTCCAACAGATCCTGCTCTAGAGTCAGGTAATTTCAAGTGTTCTCAGCAAGATCATATGGTTCCCTACAGAGGAATGGACCCAAGGGGGCAACCTGACAGTGGAGGCAAGTTAGTAAGACCAGGGATAGACCCGAGGCTGCACAGCAAAGATTTCCTTTCCAGCCTAATATAGCCCTGGAAAAGCAGTTGACAGCCACTGGGTATATGCGAAACTGGCACTTACTACAGCTGTGGCGGGCAAATTTCCAAAGAAGAGCTCCGTGGTAAAGATGGGGAAACTGAGGCATGGATAGTTAGGTAACTCAGGCCGTTACCAACAGAGGGTGGCTGGACAGGAGTTCAGCAGGGCTTGGAAGCCAGGTGATCGTGGGGGTGGAAGGTGAAGGGACTGAGGCGGGGGATTCTAGGCGAAGAAGGCAGGTTCAAGGAGAGACCGTCAGGTCTGGGGCCGCAGTGGAAGGAATCCTCCGCGAGTCGGGAGCAGGGCGCTGCCTGTCCACCGACGGATTTTCAGCAGCCGTTCCGGGGAGGCGCGCCCAGCGAGGATGCTGAGTCACGGTGACGCGAGGAAGGTGAGGGGACCGCGCCACGGGGCTCCGCGGAGCGCCAGACGGAGGCAAGCACTCCCAGACTGACTATCGCACAAGTGTCCACGTCCGCAGGGATCGCGAGGAAGGGGTGCGCCTGCCTGCGTGTGGGCCGGCACGTCCAGGATGGGGCGCGCATGTGCGCATGTCCGTGAACAGGAGCTGGAGCTGGAGCTGGGGTGCGCGGAGGGAAACAGGCAAACGCCTGTGTCCGCACGTCTGGGATGGTCGTAGCGCGCGCCTGTGCGCATGCTCCGTGGTAGAAGGGTGGGTGTGCGCCTGCGCACGCCAGGACGGAGGCGGGGTGGCGCCGCTTTTCGAGCTCTGGATCCCCAGAGCTTTTCCCTTGTCGCATCGGAACGTGCTTCCCAGATTTTCCCTTTGAACCCATTAGATCTTTTAAAAACCTTCTCCCACTGTACCTAGGTGTAGTTTCCATGAAAATAGAAAGCTCAGGTCTACATATTCCTGTCCACAGCTCCCAATGTTAATCCCTCCCTGTAGTGCCAGTACAAAGTCTGGGTATATATTTTAGTCCAATATGAGAGCCTTTTTTGTCTAGTTCTATTTGGGGGTGTAAGGGGGCAGAGTCTCACTCCGGCACCCTGGGTAGAGTGCTATGCTGTCGCAGCTCACAGCAACCTCAAACTCCTGGGCTCACGCAATCCTCCTGCCTCAGCCTCTCAAGTAGTTGGACTACAGGAGCCCGCCCGAACGCCCGGTTAGTTTTCTATTTTCAGTAGAGACGGAGTCTCACTCTTGCTCAGGCAGGTCTCAAAACTCCTGAGATCAAGCAATCCAGCCCCCCTCGGCCTTGCGGAGTGCTAGGATTTCAGGCATGAGCCACCGCATCAGGCTTTATTTTTGTTGTTTTTTCAGAGGCTGGGTGTTGCTGTCACCCAGGCTGGAGTTATCCTACTGCCTCAGCCTAGAGGGTAGTCCTGTCTCGCTAAGTTACCCAAGCCAACTTCAACTCCGGGCCTCAAGTAGTCCTCCAACCTTGGCCTTCCAAAATGTTGGGAATATGGATTTGAGCCACTGTACCCAGCCTTTAGTTGTATTTTTTGCTCTGTAATAGATTTCGCATATTCTGGCCCCAGGGACACCACTTTTCATGGGTCTCAAGTTGCTTCATGGTGGTCCCAGGTGCTGCCCTGCACCTTGGAATATGTGGCCATGAACAAGACTCGCTCCTGGCTCATGGGACCTTGGTTCTAGTGAAAGACAAATGAAACACACAAGATTCCATGGGCGTGCTAAGTACAATAATGAAAAAAGCTAAGTTGGGCTGGCATGGTGGCTCACACCTGCAATCCTAGCACTCTCTCATACTGAGGCAGGTGGATTGCCTGAGCTCACAGGTTGGAGACCAGCCTAAGCCAAAGCGTCTCTAAAAATAGCCAGGCATTGTGGCCCGGGGCCTGCAGTCCCAGCTACGTGGGAGGCTGAGGCAAGAGAAATCACTTAAACCCAAGAGTTTGCAGTTGCTGTAAGCTGTGACATCCCAGCACTCTACTGAGGGCAAAAGTGAGACTTTGTTTCACTAAAAAGAAAAAAAAAAAAAAAAAGAATGCGAGACAGGCAGGTGGAGTTGGGATGTGTGTGCATGGGAAGCCCTGAGGCTTAGAGGGAAAGGCATGAAACAGGTGAGGACCAGGCAGTGGAGATGTAAGAATATGGTGGAATTTGAGTGTGTTTAGAAATACACTTACAGGACTTGCTGATTCCACTGAATGATGAGAGTGAAGAATCAAGAATATCTTACAGGATTTTAGCTTGAGCAACTGAGTGGATGGATGGTGATATTCTTATCAAATATGGGGAAGATGAGGTTGTCTCCCTTAAAAGACTGAGCTTCATGGGCAGGGACTGAATCTTCTTTGCAGTCCTGGCCTCTCGGTGACATTAGCAAATGTTGACATGAGGTGACACACCTGAAACAATCTTTCTCCCTCAACTGGGCCTATACCCGCAACTCAACATTCCAACACAAGCCCCATCCAGTCCCTTCACAGACATGCAGAGGCTTGGCCCAGCCAGCCTACCCATGTGCAACTTAAGATCAGGTGCACGTGTTATTTCCGGAGCCTGCCCCTGGAGGTTCCTCAGACGTGCAGGTACGTATTGTTGGCAGCCAGTCATGCTGTGCACACACATGGCTGTTTAGCAGCTGATGAGAGGACCGCTGGGAATGGTTTTATTTCCTCTTTGTCTCCTGCACAGAAGGCCACCCCCTCAAAGCCACACGGCTAGCATGTGGCATTTCAGCTCTAACCCCATGCTGGTAGCCCTCAAGTGGGAAAGAGGGGTCACAAGTCCCCCAACTACCTCCACTGCCTGTGTGTCCCCCTCTATTTCTCAGATGGGAGTGGGGCCTCCAAGGACCCTCTAGGACAGCAGTTTTCAACCTGTGGGTCATGACCCACAGGAACTGTGTTAAAGGGTCGTGGCATTAGGAAGGTTGAGAACCACTACTCTAGGAGCTCAGTTCTAACTTTCGTTCTTACTCTGTCCCCACCCACCCAGGGCATGGCTGGGGGACAGGACTCCTCTGTCTCCATCTCTGCTCTGAGTGAAAGCCAGTGAACAGCACCAGGAACACACTTGAATAAAATATGTACTTTTTCCTGCTAGCATTTTAATATAAATTTCCAGTGTATTCCTTAGCACACTTGTGCAGCATGACTGTTACTAAGCAACTGTGCCCTAAAGTGCATTTGGAAGGTTCTGGAACTTGTTCCCCATGCTCAACTTCAAGGCTTTCTTCAAGCTCAAGAAAGAAGCTGTAGGTGGTACTTACACTCATAGGTTATATATTAATGCTCACGTTACTCCATTTCCCTAAGTTCGTGAATAAAAGTTTCAATGAAGTGTTGTTGGAATGAGTTGAAATTCCCCTGTAACCCAACTCCATTTCTGGTTCTCATGATACAGTCTCCTTCTGCTTAGCACATGGCATTACCCAGCGGACAGGTCCCTCCTATGCCTCTGAGGCAGGGTCTCTGCCACACACTGGGTCTCTGCTGTAGGAGAGGGTGAAACAAGTCCTTATTCCTGGGCAGGTCACACAGCACACACATTTGGTGGGATGTGGGTACTGGCAGATCCCAGCCCACACAGAGAGCTTGCATCCTTCCAGGAGACAGTCTCCCTCACCATTATAGGGGCTCCATCTGTGTGGAGGCCCAAACCATCTTTGTCCTTAGGGAAGGCAATGTCCCAGGCGTGGCTGGTAGTTCTGCTTCTTGCCCATCCATTCAGGCTCACCTTAATTAATGTCCCAAGTGACCTTCCCTCTTGCTAGGGCTCAGAATCAGGGAACAAGTTGACCTAAAAACCAACTTATGTGCAGCTTTTCAAAATAATGAGTTAGGCAGGCCTTCTGATATGTCTGCTGCAGCTCATTTTACACAAAGATACAAAGTATTATTAAATGTATATTTTTAATAAAGCCAATAGTTATTTTACTTATAGGAGCTTTAAAAGTAAGATACAAAATATAGAGTTCCAGTTTGGAAGCACTGAACTATTCACACCATGTCCTGCTGATGCCCGAGCAAGGCAGCCACACCCGGCCATGCAAAGGACACACACACTCACACACGCACACACATGCGCTTGGCGAGACTCCTCTGCCGAGCACAGCACCTGGAATTACCAGTGTTCAGAGCAAGATGGTGCTGGGGACACAGCACCTACATAGAGACCACACAAACAGCTTCACGCAGTCTCACCTCCCATGGAGATGCAATTATAAAATGTCTTCCTTAATAGAGAAGAACAAACTGGAAAGTGACAATTAGCGATGTCAATTGCGCTGGGGCATCAAAGACTGACCTCTGTCCAAGGTGAGGTCTTTGGGGAGGCACTATTAAAACAAGAGTACTTTAGCATAACAGAACTTGAAATACAGGGTATTGTGGACATATTACTGAAGGGAATAGAAAACTATATTACAAGTGGAACAGCCACAAACAACTTTAACAGCGAGTGTGTACACTGTGACAGCTAACACGGACAAGGGCTACACAGGGTTGTGCGAGGCATGTGCCTGAAGAAGTCTATGTACAACAGTTCTCTGTAAACAGGGTGAGGTGAATGCTCAGAACCCATGGTGAAAGATCATAAATACAGGCAGCAATGGCATCCCACACAGCAAAAAGGACAACACCCAGGCCTGGAGACAGCCTGGCTACACAGTACTAAAACTCAGGGGGCTGGGCTCAAACATCCTAAGGGTCCGCCGCTGTCAGTAGTGTTGTGTGTGCGTGTGTGTACATACATATATATTTATTTATTCATTTTGGTATTTTTAAATATAAATTTACTTATATCTGTAGAAAAATGAGAACATAAATGTGTTATTACAATCTGCTGGAAAAGCTTATGTGAAGCTAGAAAGAATAAACCATTTATTAGTAGTTAACATATATTAAAATGGTTTAATGATTTAAGAAAATATAAAAAAAAATATTAATACTGTCAAACTTTCATACCAGAAAATATTATGGATTTTTCTCAATTAGACTTTTTTTCAAAGATGAAATATGAAAAATTTAAATAAGTTTTATATAAAGAACTTTCTGTAACCTCAATTAATATACAGTGGGATATGTCTATTCTATATAGATATATATTTATTATTATTTCTCAATTTAAGCACCATTCAATTCTTCTGGATCCATTCTGGCTGGAAAATACACCTAAATCCACAGGATGCTACCTATTTAATGGCACGTGTTAACTGAAAATGAGGTGGATTTTTTTTTTTTTTTTGTAGAGACAGAGTCTCACTTTATCACCCTTGGTAGAGTGCCGTTGCGTCACAGCTCACAGCAACCTCCAACTCCTGGGCTTAGGTGATTCTCTTGCCTCAGCCTCCTGAGTAGCTGGGACTATAGGCGCCCACCACAACGCCCGGCTATTTTTTGTTGGAGTTTGACTGGGGCTGGGTTTGAACCCGCCACCCTCAGTATATGGGGCTGGCACCCTACCCACTGAGCCACAGGTGCTGCCTGAGGTGGACTTTTTTTAAAGAAAAGACTTTAAATTAATTTCTATCTACATCTTAATTGGTTTATCTTCTGAGCCACCTCCAAAATGTTATTGTAATTTCAAGTGCATGTGTGTCTGTCCAGCCCTTGACCACGCCCCCATGCTCTGGGGCAGAGCACAGCTTTCGTCTGCACATGGATAGCAGCCAGCTGGCTCATCTCCATGCACTTTTGGCAGTACGCCTTGGACATTAATTTGACAATCTTGCTGTTGTATATCTGGTAAATACTGTACTCCCTGGGTGCTACTGGGGTGGCAAGAGGCTGTCTGCCCACAGGAAACCCAGGTGACTCCTTCTGATCACAAATATTCTGTATGTTGCTCATTTTATAAAAGCTTACATAATGACAGTGCTGAACAAACCCCCAGCCAGTATATCTGTTATCTTAAAATATTCACTCCATGTTAGGCAGGAGATGTTTTAACTAAAAACCTAAATGAAAAAATAGCTCTAAAATACAGTGATTGGTGTGGTCATCACTTAAACTGTTAAGAAAGAGAAGAACAAGGTTGCAGAAAAATGGTCAGTTTTGCTCTAAGCCTTCAGGCCTGATGCCTTCCCAACACACAGCAGGACTAAAAACCCAAGAGCTGTGTTTCTCAAAGTATGGCTGGCGGCTGCCTGCATCAGCTCACCTGAGGTGCTTTCTAAGCACACATATTCTCCAGCATCCCCCTGAGGGTTAGAAATCTGTTTACAGCTGGCTTGCCAGGGGTCTGATGCTTCCAAAGTTTGAGAAGTCAGGCTTTAAAGGTTCGGAGCTGCCAACCTTCCCTGTCCCCGAGGAACTCTCTCTAGGACAGAGGTATACTGGTCCTCTGGGGGGCTGGTATCAGCTAACTGGCCCTGGGGCGGGGACACTCACCCTAATAGCTCTCGGCACATAGCAGGCTGGTCCTGCATCAGTACTGAGGCAGGTAAGCTGGCCTGCGCTCAGCCTTCCCCGGGAAAGCTTTGAAGCCCTTGGGCACCGCCTTGTGTGCAGGGGGGACTGGGGGCTGTGGTGGGCTCTGAACGTAGGTGAAGGAGGCAGTGCTGCAGTCACTGGTTGCAGCCCACACTGGGGACTGCAACATTTGCATGGTGTCGTTCCACTGGCTGCTAGGGTTGGCGACTGCATAGAGTGGTGCGCTTGGGCTGGGCAGTGTGCCAGGCAGCGGGGAGGGGTGTTGCCAGGGTGCTTTGGGAGGCCATGTTTTGGTTTTGTTATCCTGAGAAACAGAAGAGAGGTCTTAGTGGCATTTCTGGTGATTTATCTTTTCCCACCTCGCCAAATTTCTGGCCCTTAGTCCCAGCTAAAAGGTAGGGGAAAGCACCACCCCCTACCCACAGGCCTGTCCAACAGGGTTACATGCAATGACAGCTACCTTCTGTGCCTGCACTGCTAAGTACCACAGCCACTCACCATAGATAGCCAGTGCAACCGAGGAGCTGAAGTTAATATTTAATTTAGATTTATTTAGCCACATGGGGCAAATGGCTATCATGCTGGATGGCACAGCCCTAGAGCCTCCTGTATGCATGGTTCTCAGTCAGCTGAGCTGGCCAGTCATTGAGAAAAAATCATGAAAAGAAAACTTCTTCGCCACAAGGAAGACCCCTCTTCACTTCAGGGCCCTCCTAAGAGCTTGGAACCTTGCCCACGCTCTGCACCGGCAGAGCCAGCCCACAATACCTGGTTCATGTCCTCAGCAGCTGCAAGGAGAGGCGGCGAGGGCAGAGTGCTGGTCTCCTGCTCTCCGCTGCTGTGTTTCCTAAAGGAACAAAGAGCTCAGAGAAGTGATCAGCCAGCTTCCTCCCAGCCTACAGCCTACCTCCAGGGACTCTCTATTTGCTTGGCCCTGGTGTCTCTGTGTCCTGGTTCTAGGTGGCACTGACTGGTTCCATCTTGCAAATCCAGCTGGGGGGGAGGGGGGTGTCAGGCAGGGGTGTGGCAGCCATGAAGACAGGCTTCTGTTAGTTGCTCTGAGGCCACTAGCTTTGGCTTTTTGTTGGTTTACTCAACAGATACTGACTGTTCACCACGTATCGGCAATAAGTGACGTCCAGCTCAGCGCCAATAGCTCAAGCAGCTAGGGTGCCAGCCACATACACAGCAGCTGGCAGGTTCGAATCCAGCCTGGGCCCACCAAACAATAATGAAAACTATAACCAAAAAATAGCCAGGCATTGTGGCGAGCACCTGTGATCCCAGCTACCTGTGAGGCTGAGGCAAGAGGATCGCTTAAGCCCAAGAGTTTGAGGTTGCTGTGACCTATGATGCCACAGCACTCTACCGAGGGTGAAAACTTGAGACTCTGTCTCAAAACAAAAAACAAAAGCTCATTTGTTTTACTAATAACATGAGGTTTGTTACAACACTGAATAAAACAGGCAGGATGTAGCAGGATCAGAGCCAGCATTCCTGTATGAGATGGCTGTCTCTGCAGAGGTGGTGTTACAGGTGACTTCTAGATGTCTAATTATCTGTGTCTAAAACACAAGTCTTAACCTCCACCTGCCTCAGATTCGGTCCTCCTGTAGTCCTGCATCTCAGTTCACAGCACCCCTACATACACACAAGCTCAGGCTGAAAACGTGCACATCATCATCTCCTATGTGGCTGCCACTTCCCTGCCGGCTCCTCCCTCACTTTGTTCAGTTTTCTGTTCCTCGGGGGGCCTCCGTGGCCACCTTTCTGAAAACAGAAAATCCACTGGTCTCTGTGTTTTCTACCCTCACAACCTGCTTTATTTTTTGACACAGCAACCAACCCAACCTGTTCAATACGTTTTGCTTTTTCTTAATCTGCCTTCTCTCACGTTCCATGAGGAAGAGGACTGTGCTTTGTTTGCTCCTTCACCACTAGTGCCTGACAGGTGACAGGTGCTATCAAATAAAAGAATGAATGGACTTAACTTCTGTGAGCCCTAGTTTCCTCACCTATAAGTTGGGGATAAAATAAGACTAATAAGGCAGTTGTTATGGGTTAAATACTGTAGCCCCCAAATCCATATGTTGAAACCCTAACCCCTTATGCCCCAGAATGTGAACCTATTTAAAGACTAGATCTTTAAAGAGGTAATTAAGTTAAAATGAGGTCATCAGGCTGGCCCCTAATCCAGTAGAGTTATGAGAACATAAGGATGCAGATGCCCTGAGGGAAGGCCAGTAACACACAGGGAGAAGTGGCCATCTATAAGCCAAGGAGAATAAACCAACCCTGCCAACATCTGGCCTCTGACTTTCAGCTTCCATAACTGTGAGGAAGTATTTATTGCTTAAGCCACCCAGTCTGTGGTACTTTGTGATGACAGACCTAGCAAATGAAACCAGTTATGAGAATTAAGTGGAAAAAAATGTACGGAAAGTGCCTAGGCTAGGGCCTAGCCGACAGCAAACACCTCAACTTGGGCTAGTACTCAAGCACTGTCATCACTCCCATTATTACGCCATGTGTACTAACTCAGGGCCCTTCCAACTTCACCTACCTGTTCCTCACTGCTTGTCCAGTGAAGACTGATCTTGTCATACAAAGCTGTGTAACCAGGCCTCCCTTCCCACTCCCAGCAAGACCTCTGGTGCCCAAGGGAGCCTGGATGCTCTCCACTCCTGCCCATGTTCCCTGTCTGCCACTTTCAGACTGCTCTTCCTCATGTCCACAGCAGTCTGGCTCTTCTTTCTAACCAAACTCTTCTCTCAGTTCAGAGCTAACTTTAACACTTGTGACTACTTTTGAATCCTTCTTAGATCTGAATATGCTATATTACTTCCATATTCAACTTTGAAATACCATTCAGAGTTCATTTTATCCAGTACCGCCTATGACGAAGAAACTGAAGGTCAGAGAGGGCCAGGCCCTCAGCTAGGTTCCAGAGCTTGTTGATGAGTCCAATTTAGAATGTGGTTGTCCTGGCTCTGCTCTTCCCACAGAAAGGGCTGCAACGCACAGACCAGCACCAGCAGACCCTGTCTCCTGAATCCTTTCTTACCTATCATACTGGTATTTTTCGCTACTGTGACTGTTCTGCTAGCAAAAACTCAACCCAACGTTCAGTTAGCTGGGCTGCAAGCCTGTGCAGTGGCCCTGATGAGGCCAGCTTTGCCTTGTAGAAAACACTTCCTGAAGGTGCTCTTTAGAGGCCTTCAGCAGGTAGTACAGGAAGAACCCTCCACCTCTATCACACAGGGTGGACTGGGAGTGACTGGGGTCCTGACTTTCCCGGAGAAGTATGCGATTCACACTTCTATTTCTCCTCCCTTGGGTTTAGAAATCTCTTCATACCTTCTCTGTTTGACGGCAGCAACGAGGTCAGGCCCTGAAAACATGGAGAACAAGCTGTCCCCATTGGCTGAAGATGTCTCATCACTCGAGCTGGCTGAGTCTCCCTGAGCACCTGACCAGCCGCTGTGCAGACAATCCCTGAAAGCCAAAGAGAGAAGATGGTCCAGGGCTTCCTGCAGCCAGCTTGGACACTGGCTAGACAGACCTGAGGCCAGCCCCTACCCTCCACTCCAACCCTAAAAGACCAGTCCTTACCGTCTGCTCATCTCATTAATTGAACAGTAGTCTGTCTCTCCCTTCTAAAAACTTTAGGTTTCTTCCTTTCCCTTATTTCAAAAGTAATATATAGTCATCACTTCCCTCTATTCCTCTAAGAAGTCTGTAGTTTGTGTATGAAATTTATTTTAGAGAAAACAAAAAGTTGAAAAGGTTTTTAGTCATCCAGATTTATTAACCAGGTAGCAATATGAGATGTGAAAAATCTCCAGTTTTGTTTATGATGAAAATCCACAATTCTCTCAGTATGCTGAATCTGAACCATATAACTTTGATTTTTATAGGCTATGATCAGCATTCCATAAGTCATGTGGGTTTCACAGCCACACTCATTTCAGTATAAAGACTGTACTAAACATGCCATTGCTTTACAAATACCATCAAATAATATCCTCATCTAGGGCTGAAGAATTTGTCCTGAAAATCATGAATTTATACCAATAGTATGTTCACAGGTATACATCGTGCCAATTGGCATCTTATAGTCAGTCTTAAAACTCTGATCTGTGAAGATTTAACCACCTGTTACATTCCCATGATTAGGCTTAAAATGGATTGCCTAGTAAGAAGGCTCAGATGTCAAGGAGTCTCCTCTCATAGGACCCATGGAGGGCACTTAAGCCCCAAACTCACCTTCCCTGATGCACTCAGCACTCACCCTTCTGTGAAGAACTCTGGGAAAGGCCAGGTCCGATGGGCATCATCCATGGGTGGCCAGTTGCCCCGGGGATTGCCCGGACGACGACCATGCTGGGTCTGTCGCTTCTGCTGCATGGCCTGGCTCACTCCTGCCACGTAGCGTGCAAACTCCGGGTCTGAGCCCACTGTGTTGAGACAAAGGAATAAACAACGTGTGGGCAGCTTGGTGCCCATAGCATAGTTGTTATAGCGTCAGCCACATACACCAAGGGTGGCGGGTTCAAACCCAGGCCAGCTAAAAAACAATGACAACTGCAACAAAAAATAGCTGGGTGGAGCGGCACCTGTGGCTCAAAGGAGTAGGGCACCAGCCCCATATGCCGGAGGTGACAGGTTCAAACCCAGCCCTGGCCAGAAATTGCAAAAAAAAAACAAGACAGGCTTGGCGCCTGTGGCTCAACGGGCTAAGGCGCCAGCCACGTACACCTGAGCTGGCGGGTTCGAATCCAGCCCCAGGACCCACCAAACAACAATGACGGCTGCAACCAAAAAATGGCCGGGCGTTGTGGTGGGCGCCTGTAGTCCCAGCTACTTGGGAGGCAGAGGCAAGAGACTTGCTTGAGCCTAGGAATTGGAGGTTGCTATGAGCTGTGATGCCATGGCACTCTATCCAGGGTGACAGCTTGAGGCTCTGTCTCAAAAAAAAAAAAACAAGACAGAGAGACAGAAAGAAAAATGATTGGATTTATCCATGACTAGATTTTTTTTTTTTTGAGATAGAGTCTTACTTTGTCACCCAGGTAGAGTGCCATGGTGTCACATCTCACAGGAACCTCAAATTCTTGGGCTCAAGCAATCTACCTGCCTTGGCCTCCCAAGTGCTAGGATTACAGGCATAAGCCATCTTGCCCGGCCTAGTATAAAGAATTTTTAGAAAACATGTCCTTCCTTTGAAAGTTAATGCAGAGGTGTTGCAGGAAGAAATCTCCTCTTATGGTGGTTATTCACTTACAAAAGTATTTGTTATACTTATTTGCAATATTGTACAGATTCCCCCATGAATGGGAAATTTTTACTTCTGCGTGTCTTTTGCTAAATTAGATAAAAGAACTTGCATCTACCTACCTTCCCAGCTTCTTACTAATGCTAGAAGTTTTGCAGGGAAAGTTTTTTTTCAATTCTATTATAAGCAAAGAGATGTGCCTTTTGAGCTCTCATTTTCTGAACCTTGTATCACTTATTTCATTTGCTTCTGCCTTGCTACATTTGCGAAGTTCAGGACAAATTTTGTTTCTCTCTGCTTTTTTAAAATCATGCTCATAATAAAATGATTTATCTATTTCACTGGTCTTCCAAAGATCCTCCTTTTAGGCCAGGTCCAGTAGCTCATGCATATAATCCTTAGTGCTCTGGGAGGCTGAGGTAGGAGGACTGCTTGAGCTCAGGAGTTTGAGACCAGCCTGAGCAAGTCCAAGACCCCTTCTTTACAAAAAAGTAAAAAAATTAGCCAGGCATTGTGGCAGCTAGTAGTCCCAGCTACTTGGGAGGCTGAGGCAAGAGGATTGCTCAAATCCAGGAATTTGAGACTGCTGTGAGCTAAGGCTGAGGCCATGGGACTCTGGGCAACAGAGTGAAACTCATTCTCAAAAAAAGAGAAAAATCCTACTTTTAGGCTACTAATTTCTCCTCTGGTTTTCATTTTAATGTGTTTAATTTTGGCTTTTCCCCTTAATTTTCTCTACTTTATTTTTGTTTTGTTTCTAAATTCTTTCTTCCATGTCTTAAGATGACTCTTCTGGTATTTTCATGCTGCCTAGGAGGTGTATTCTATGAGGCAGAAGGGTACCCTACCACTCTCTACAGTTCCTATAGTTTAGGTAAAAAAAAAAAAAAAGAATCAGTGAGTACTGACAATGAAATGTTAAAAAAAAGAAAAGAAAAAAAAAACATGATTAAAAAAAAAAAAAAGAACCAGAACTTTCAAGTTATGTAGTCAGGGAAAAGTGGCCCATAAAGGGATACACATGTTAGCTCCTAAGAATGGGAGGGCCCAGACTGGGGTCCGTTTGAACTATAGAACTTTGATCCATTCCAAAAACATTTCCGAGCCTCAATCCTATTCTCTATACAATGAGAAAAACAGTTCTGCTTACCTCTCTGCCGCTTTCTGACCACTATTTCTCACTCTTGCTACATCTGCCCCCTACTTGTCATTTTTCTCCCTAACTTTCTCCATAGATACCCATGCTTGTCTTCACAGTGAGAAAGAGTCTTACAGAGGTATTCAGTTATTTAACCTTCACAAGGAAGGCCATGGCAGACAGGCCCTACGAAGTCCTGAGCAATTAAATTTTATATTGAAATGGGTAAAGGGTGAAAACGCTTCGCATACCTGCAGGATCAAAAGGCAGAATCTCTCCCAACATTCCAAAGACTCCATCACTTTGGTCACGGTTTGGCCAGGTATTATTTCTAGGTCCCTGTGGCTTCTGTCCCAAAACCTCTGACATCACGTTATCCATATAGCTGCTCACCAGACCCAAGCTGTACAAGTCAGAACTGAGGTCAGATATGCCAGGCCACTGAGCAAGAGGAGAAAGACCTGTTCCAACAGTCTGTGCTGGCTGCTGGGATGAGCCATGTACCCATTTCCCAGGTGCCCGAGGCTGGGGCAGGGGCTGCTGCGATCCAATGGGTTGAAGAAGGTGTTGGTAGTACTGGACCTGGGGCTGTGGTTGCTTTGGGGACTGCTGCTGAGGTGCCAGTCCCGGCTGGGGGGTTAGCGGTGTGTGTGCTCCAGCCTGAGGTGGCCGTGATGGAGGGGGCACGGACAGTGATGGCTGCTGTGGTTGCATGGCTCCTGCCTTCTGCTCAGTCACCATGGCTGTGGCAGTAGAATTACGCCTTGTCACCAATGGAGAGCCCTGATGTGACTGGCCCATGTTAAAGCCTGAGAGAAAATCTATTACCTCTTGCATTTCCTGATCAGTTGGTAAGTTCATACCCTTCTCATCCTTGCTATCGTCCCCAGGCAGGAAGTTCTCACGTCTCTCCACAAGAAAACCATTGGCCATGGGATGACTGGAATTGGGAGCTGAATGAGAAGGGTCTATAGTCCTGGGGAAATTGCCAATGTTCAAAATGTTTTGTAACCTTGTATCAATATTACCAGGCATTTTGGCCTTTTCTTCTGAACACCCAGCTATGAAGATGTTTTTGGAAGGAGTATTTTGGATAGTGTAATTAGTGCTGCTGTTAGAGCTAGTACACGAAGCTTTCTTGGTGAACCGAGAAGTCAGTTTGGAAAATGTCTTCTGCAGGCCACCTGAATATTTGTTTCCATTTCCAGAAGGCAGGTCAGTCTGATTCCCAAAATCACAGATCTCCCTTTGAAGCTGGATCTGTATGCAGGGTAATGCTTGTTCCCTATTTAAATAAGAATTTACTTATTAAAAAAAAGAAAGACAATAGAAACATTGGAAAATAAAATAGACATCTTTATATTTAAGAAAGACTCTGAAAACAAGACAGACCTCCCTGGTCGGTATCAGGTTCACATTTTTTTTTTTGAGACAGAGCCTCAAGCTGTTACCCTGGGTAGAGTGCTGTGGCATCCCAGCTCACAGCAACCTCCAATTCCTGGGCTCAAGCAAGTCTCTTGCCTCTGCCTCCCAAGTAGCTGGGACCACAGGCGCTGGCCACAACCCCTGGCCATTTTTTGGTTGCAACTGTCATTGTTGTTTGGCGGCCCGGGCTG
>CAUYON010118207.1:0-13528 GCA_963573935.1 Arctocebus calabarensis
GGTGCCTTTTGTGATCCTCAATAATCAATGAAAGATTAGAACATGTAAAAAGTAGAATGCCATGGCATCACAGCTCAAAGCAACCTCCAACTTCTGGGCTCAAGGGATTCTCCTGCCTCCGCCTCCCAAGTAAGGACTGCAGGCGCCCACCACAATGCCCCAGCTGTTTTTTTTTTGGTTGCAGCCATGATTGTTGTTTGGCGGATTCGGGCTGGATTTGAACCCACCAGCTCAGGTGTATGTAGCTGGTCCCTTAGCAGCTTGAGGCACATGTGCCAAGCCTCAAAATCTTACTGAAAAATTGTGAGTTAAGGCTCTGCTCTTATAGCTCAAGCAGCGAAGGTGCCAGCCAAATACATCAGAGCTGGTGGGTTCAAATCCTGCCTGAGCCTGCCAAACAACAATGACAACTACAACCAAGAAACAGCCGGATGTTGTGGTGGGCGCCTATAGTCCCAGGTACTTGGGAGGCTGAGGCAAGAGAATCACGTAAGCCCCAGAGTTGGCGGTTGCTGTGAGCTGTGATGCCACAGAAATCTACCTAGGGCAACTGCTTGAGGCTCTGTCTCAAAAACAAAAAACAAAAAACAAGAAAACAAAAACTATGAGTTAAAATACATTTTGAGAATTGCTAATGATGGTTTAATATATTGATCTTTCCCTGTGTCGTGATTCACTCCTGCTATCCTGCACCCTGAGGCAAGTTGATTCCAGAGAATCCTGAGAAAGAGTGACAACCCGTCTACCCTAAAAAAGAAAATATGAGTTGGGTCTTGTGCTGGACAATGTAGTCGCAGCTGCTAAGGAGATTGAGGTAAAAAAATCTCATGTGCCCAAAAGTTTGAGGTTGCTATGAGCTAGGGTGCCCAGCACTCTAGCCTGGGGCCACAAAGTGTGACTCTATTAAATAAAAAATTGAAACAATGGAAATATTCATTTAGCTGTTTTATTTTTTATTGTAAACTAAAGTAAAATCTTAAGACTCCAGTGAGTAATTTACTGTCTGGACAGCCCCTTGGCAAAGTGGATTCCTTTTTTTTTTTTTTTAATAAAGAGCCTAAAGCTGTCACCCTGGATATAGTGATGTGACATCACAGCTCACAGCAACCCCCAATTCCTGGGCTCAAGTGAGTCTCTTGCCTCCACCTCCCAAGTAGCTGGGGCTACAGGTGCCCGCCACAGCACCCGGCCATTTTTTGGTTGCAGCCATCATTGTTGTTTGGCGGGCTGGGCTGGATTCGAACCTGCCACCTCAGGTGTATGTGGCTGGCACCTTAGCCGGTTGAGCCACAGGCGTCGAGGCAGGCAAAGTGGATTCCTAAAATTGAGCTGCTAACCAGGAGTCAGGAGAAAAGATTTGCCTCATCCTGTCCCCCTCCTTGAAGTCCTTTGTGACTCACTAACTGGCCTCAGGGTATGCAAGACCACGGGTCCTCAATGTACATAACAAACCAATTGTGTCTGTCAGACCTTTTGTCTTCAATTAACTTACTAGGTGTGGGAAGCATTCCTCATCACTGACTCCTAGTCTTTTAGACAGAGTCTATCTGTTTCAGTCAATTGCCGGCTAAAGAATCTTTAAACCCAGCTACAACCTGTGAGTTTCCCCTTCAGGATGTTTCAACATTAGGGTGTGAAACCAAGGTCTGTTTTTCAAGAATTCATTCATGAGACCTCATCTGCAAACCTTGTCTCCCTAAAATGTGTAAAATCAAAATATAACCCCCACCTCCCAAACTCCAGTCCATTTGCCTTAGGTTTCTTGGGTGTGGCTCTAGCTCATGGTCTTCAAATTTGGCTTAGCTCATGGTCTTCAAATTTGGCTCAGAATAAACCTCCTTTAATATGAGGATACAAATGATTAGGTTCCATTGTTTGTGTTTGTGTGGTCAAGTCCCTGTTGTAGATGTGCCCCTCACAAAGCAGGTGTACCCCATAGCTGAGTACACATCAATCCCTTTCTTCCTCCTCTCTAATTTTGTTATTATTTCACTGTAAAGACCAACCTCTTACGATTTGTAATTTATAATGAAGAAGATGGCTAAAACAAGGTAAAGTCAAAAAGAGGAAAGGACTTTCCCCAGAGTGGTAGTTCATGCATGTAATCCCAGCACTTGGGAGGCCAAGGCAGGTGGATTGCCTGAGCTCATGAGTTCAAGACCAATCTGAGCAAGAACCAGACCTGGTCTCTAAAAAAATAGGTGGGCATTGTAGGGGGCACCTATAGTCCGAGTTCCTTAGGAGGCTGAGGCAAGAGAATCACTTGAACCCAGGGTTTGAGGTTGCTCTGAGATAAGATTCCATAGCACTTGACCAGTAATGACCAAATGAGACTCTGTCTCAAAAAAGAAAAAAAGGCTTTTCACAAAAGCCCCAAGGTCACAAAGTCCTCCTTTTAGTGACTCAGTTTTTAAGAAAGTGTACAAACTTTCATGGGAATGTTTCCTGAAACCTTGAAGCTAATGCTTGCTTGCACTTCGGTATAAGCCCAGAGTAATGAGAAGGGCACCCAAGAACAAGGAAAAGACAGAAGCAGTTAGAGAGCTTGCTGAAATAATGCCCTTCCTCCTTTAAACACAGAGGTTTGGGTGGTTCTTTCTCTCTATCATGCCTTTTGCTACAACGATAATAAGTTTAAGTTTGGTTTTCCTACATAGGAGCACAGTGCTCTCCATCCCTGTCACCCTAATTGCCTCCGGTATATTTTAACACTCTGCAGAGGAACAGTTTTCTCCTCCCATTTTCCAAAAGTACAGCAAGCAGAGTCTCTAACTACTCTATTCCCTCAGCCTAACTCTTGTAGGTTTTCCATCAAATCCTAAATTTTCACTTCCTTTTTCATTTTTCCAAATACCAACTTCCCATCTAATTTGTATTATCAATTGTTATTTTTTCTTTATTGCCCATGTCAAACAGATGCAGTATTTTTGTTGTTTGTGATTTCTTTATATAACAGTGGGTGATTGTTTTCCAAAGTTTTGGTTTTCATGAATTTCTGAACATATTTCATAAGAAGAAAACAGACAATGGCCTGTGACACTAGGTGGTAGTAATCTTTGTGCTTACTCCATTTTTTTTTTTTTTTTTTTTTTGAGACCGAGCCTAAAGCTGTCACCCTGGGTAGAGTGCTTTGGCATCCCAGCTTACAGCAAACTCCAACTCCTGGGCTCAAGCTATTCTCCTGCCTCCGCCTCCCAAGTACCTGGGAACACAGGCGTCCTAACCACTTAGCTATGGGCACCCAGCCTGAAATTACATCTTATTGTCCAACAGAACAAAGTCTTCATTATTGTAAGGAAGCAATCCTTACAATAATGAAGGGGAAAGCGCCAAGTATAAGATCTGTAAGCATCACGCTCAACGGTTCTCTTTCATAGAGAAGAGCAAGCAAGTTTTGAAAAAAAGTGGGAGATCAGGGCAAAATAGAGGGTAGAGAAATCATCTGCTAGGTCAGGAAATGTTTCTCCTTCAAGTCAGCCTGTTTGTACTAGGGACCTAAAGAGTGGTTAGATGTTGAAGTCATTATTGGCTAAAGTTTTGGTGCTGGGGAAAGGAGAGAAATTTGATGAAAGAATATTTTGTTTAGACTGCTGAAGACAGAACTGTTCAGCTCATTGTTTATGAGCCAAAAATAGGAATTTGCAGTCTGTGTCTGGTCTGTCATAGGTAAAATAAAGATAATCATCTAATAAGGGGAAGGGTTGATTTTTGCAGTGAGTTGCTCTCGAGAACTCAAGAGGATGGGGAATGTTTTTCTTTTTTTTTGAGATAGACCCTCACTCTGTTGCCCTGAGGTGCTTTGCCCTGGTCGTCCACAGCAACCTTAAACTCTTGGGCATAAGTTATCCTCTTGAATTAGTCTTCCAATTAAGCAGCACCCACCACAATGCATGGCTAGTTTTTGTAGTAAAGATGGGGTCTCACTCTTGGTCGGGCTGATCTTAAACTCTGTAGGTCAAGTAATCCATCCCCCTTAGTCTCCAATAGTGCTAGGATTACAGGCCTTAGCAGACAGGCCTGGCTAGGATGTAGAATTTCATTAATTTCAGCTACTTCCCAGGATGAATCACAAACCCCATCATCTCCCAGCACTTTCCCTTCCCCTATATTTGTCTTTTCATTTAGTTTCTATTTTTTTTATTAAACCATAGCTGTGTACATTAATGTGATTATGGGTTACAATGTACTGGTTTTATATACAATTTGAAATACTTTCATGAAAGTATGAAACTGGTTAACATAGCATTCACCACATTTTCTTACTGTGTTAAGACATTTCTATTCTACACTTAGTATACCTATACGTGTGCGTGTGTGTGTGTATATATATATATATATTTTTTTTTTTCATTCAGTCTGAACTTTGTAACCCTTAGGAGAGTTCCACGGTGTCCTAACTCTACAGCAACCTCAAACTCTTGGACTTAAGTGATTCTTTTGCCTCAGACTCCCAAGCAACTCAGAGTACAGGCGCCTGCCATAAGGCCCAGCTATTGCTTTTTTAGAGACGGAGTCTCTCTCTTGTTCAGGCTGGTCTTGAACCTGTGATCTCAGGGCAATCTACCCACATTGGCTTCACAGAGTGGTAGGAATACAGGTGTGAACTCTGTAATCCAGGGCAGAGGATTACAGGTGTGAACTCTGTAAACCTGTGATCTCAGGGAATTCTACCCACATTGGCTTCACAGAGTGGTAGGATTACAGGTGTGCACTCTGCCTTCATGTAGTTTTATGAGTGGTCTACTTTATATAAAATTGGCGAATATAGGTAATGTGGCTTTTTGACTACATTTGTATCAAATTATTAAACTTGTGGATGGGGTTATAAAGCCCCTGATTTGCAAGCAGTTGCGCAAAATTACAGAAGATCCTTCAGTCTAACCGCAGTTACCTGCAGTGAGACCAGTGTGGCGGGCAAAGACCGGAACTTGTGAGATATATGTTAACTCTGGGTGGTGTCAAAATTGAATTTTGCAGATACAATTCTTATTGGAATTTTGGTTGTTTAGCAAACTGCATATATTTTTTTTCACAAATGTTAAAGAAAGACATCACACAAGTCATGGGTGGAGAGAGATTGCAACTGTCACAGGTGAGGACTGTGTTCTCTGGCACACAGGCTTTCAAACTATAAATTGTGCAGTGATACTACTTCCCCTCCTGGTGTCCATGGATACTGTGGATTTAGAGGAGGGAAGCTCTGACATCAGATTTCTTCTCCCCATTCTTCTGCCTCCACGTGATTTCCACCTTTTTATGCACCTGCACACTAGACAGTGAGGTGTTCATACCCTTCCCAGGCAGGGTTCCACTGTCTGGAATCCAGCCCACAGCTCCTTTACTCCTAGAGCAGGGGTCCTCAAACTACGGCCCTCGGGCCATTTGCAGCCAGTGAGGACATTTATTTATCCTGCCCGCCTGGTGTTTTTGCCGACAGTGCCTGTCCTGCTTAGCAGCCAACTCCTCCCAGCAGGTGCGCATGTGTGTAATGTTCCGCACACTCTCTGACTCCCCTAATCTCTGTCTCTCGACTCCTCCTCTAGTGAAACTGAGACTCGTGATGGGAGGAGTCAAGAGCTTGCCACTGCCTGAGGACCGAAGTAAGAACAAGTTAGGATTTTTTTATTTTTTTAAGTTATGAGGTCTATTTTTTTTTCAGTTTGCAGTTAGTAGAGCCTCTTATTGAGGTTAAGGGGGGGCCTTTTTCTCTTAATTTAGGAAGTATTTTTTTTTTTTTTTGCAGATGGGGAGCCTTTATTTTTTTTCATTTTAATATTGTATATGTTACTTTTTTTTTTTTTTGCAGTTTTAGGCCGGGGCTGGGTTTGAATTCACCATCTCCTGTAAATGAGGCCAGTACCCTACTCCTTTGAGCCATAGGTGCCACCCTGTTTTGTTTTTTTTTATTTCAAAATAAGATACGTGCAGTGTGCATAGGAATTTGTTCATAGTTTTTTTGTTTTTTTTTTGAGACATAGCCTCAAGCTGTCACCCTGGATAGAGTGCTGTAGCATCACAGCTCACAGCAACCTCCAATTTGAGCGAGTCTCCTGCCTCTGCCTCCCAAGTAGCTGGGACTACACACCACAACACACGGCCATTTTTTGGTTGTAGCCCTCATTGTTGTTTGGCGGGCCTGGGCTGGATTCGAACCCGCCAGCTCAGGTGTATGTGGCTGGCGCCTTAGCCTGCTGAGCCACAGGCGCTGAGCCCATAGTTTTTTTTTTAAACTATAGTCCGGGCCTCAAATGGTCTGAGGGACAGGTCTGAGGCCCTGTTTAAAAAGTTTGAGAACCCCTGTCCTAGAGCGTTCACCAGTTCCTCACTCCACTGCCCAGAAGACTCCTGAGATATTCTCTGTCTCTGACCTTGAATGTGTATCAGCAATATGGCCCTTCTTCATCCTTGCTGCTTACCCAGGCAATGATTATCTCATCTGCCTGCATAGAACAGAAATAAGCCGGACCACATCCCAGCCTGAGCAATTATCTGTAGCACTGGCAAACCAAAGAAGTAACAGAGGCAAAGATAGAAATCAAAGGACATTTTATTAAGACAAAGTTTATAGACATTCCTGGGGAAAAATACACAAATTACAGATGGTGTTTGATTGTTGTTAAGGGGCATTTGGGAACTGTGACGCTTAAACATGACAAGGCATACAGAGGGAAAAAGAACCGAAGCTATGGGTACTGAGGCAAACAAGGAGGTTTGTTGGGTTACGTTCTTGTGAAGCTTAGAAAAGTTATATTTTACATAGGATAAAGTGAGTGTCTGAACAGAAAAAGAGAGTGAAGGAAGAATCAGTTAAGTGGATGTCCCTGGGTATGTGGAAGAAGAATTGATCTTGTCTCTGTCTACACTTGGGAAGATAAACTTAAAATAAACCATTATTAGTATGGAAACAAACAGACTTTTGTTTTATGACCTAGACTTAGCCTGCAGAGCCAGAGGTACAATTACATGATCTTGCTTATGAGAACCCAGCAAGGAATTTGGGTTCTCTGAAGTTCTGGATGATACATGTTGTTAGTACCAACTATTCAAACAAAAAAAGGTCTTAAATGACTCAGCCTCTGGGCTTGACTTCTGCTTTTTCATAAAGATTTAGTCCTGAGATTCTTAGTTTCTTTTATAGGCCAACGGCTCAACTAATACTTGAACAAACTCTGCCCTTCTCATGGGTCCTTGATAGCTTCTGTCTTCTGATTATTTTCATTCTATAAACCTTCTTTCATGATACCTCTGTGGTGGCTGTCAGTGTCTCCTGAAATTATGTCCATGAATTCAAGGATGTGGCCCTTGAACTCAAATTCAAATTGTGTACTCCAATTTGATTATAAAGATTTTGCTCTCTTCCTTTTTCTTTTCTTTTTATTTATTTTTTTTCTTTTTGAGACAGAGCCTCAAGCTGTCGCCCTGGATAGAGTGCTGTGGCATCACAGCTCACAGCAACCTCCAATTCCTGGGCTCAAGCGAGTCTCTTGCCTCTGGCTCCCAAGTAGCTGGGACTACAGGCGCCCGCCACAACGCCTGGACATTTTTTGGTTGCAGTGGTCATTGTTGTTTGGCGGGCCCGGGCTGGATTCGAGCCTGCCAGCTCAGGTGTACATGGCTGGCACCTTAGCCTGCTGGGCCACAGGTGCTGAGCCCTCTTCCTTTTTCTTAAAGATTTTAATTTAGAAAATTTTGTATGTAAATATTTTTTCTGCCTCTTTGAAATATAAGTACATAATTTTATCAGATAAAGAATCTTTTACCTCCTTTTGAAATTCAGGTCTGTCTTTCTCCAGGGCCCAGGACTCATTGCTTTCGCATACAAATAGTCCAGGAGATAGCGACCTTTGTCAGAGTTCCTGTTGTGGTGCAGGACCCCCCATTAGTGTGCTCCTGGCTCATTGTTTGAAACTATCTTCCATCATGTAGGCAAGTGAAGATTTTTCTGCCCTTTGAATGAAGTCCAGTATAAACACAAAAGGCTTTTCCAATTATAAGGTGAATATGGGGTGAACTATAAATAACCAATGGTGCTGTCAAGTCTTCTAAGTGATGTCTGATTATGGTGACTTCATTGATCTTTACAATCTCTGAGATGAACATCATACTTTGTTTTATTTTTTATTTATTTATTTATTTTTTTTGAGACAGAGCCTCAAGCTGTCACCCTGGATAGAGTGCTATGGCATCACAGCTCACAGCAACCTCCAATTCTTGGGCTCAAGCGAGTCTCCTGCCTCTGCCTCCCAAGTCGCTGGGACTACAGGCTCCCGCCACAACGCCCGGCCATTTTTTGGTTGTAGCCGTCATTGTTGTTTGGCGGGCCCGGGGGCTGGATTTGAACTAGCCAGCTCAGGTGTACGTGGCTGGCGCCTTAGCCCGTTGAGCCACAGGCGCCGAGCCCATACTTTGTTTTAATTGTGTAATGTGGCAGTTCTTTTTCTGTCTACCATTTTGAAGGTTATTTTGGAGATGGAAAGAATTCTCTTTGTAATTATAAAGTACTTTTACACACCATCCTGAGTTAACAGATATGTTATAAACACAGAAGAGTCTCATTGAGTGTTACTCTAGGGGGCGCTTTTAATTCAGCCTACCTGTCACAGCTCATGATCGTACAGCGAAGTGCATGGTTTCCCAAATAATGAAGCCACAATGGTCTGTCTGCCTATTTTCAATATCTATTCTTGAATAGTTGTAGTACACAGTGTTATAAAAAGTGCCCATACAATCACAAAACATAGAGAAAATAGCTCTATTTTGTATCTTTATTTACAAAATAATTGTTAAAAAATGTCACAAAACAGGCTGAGGTGTGGTGGCTCACACCTATAATCTTAGCTCTCTGGGAGGCAGAGGTGGGTGGATTGCTTGAGCTCATGAGTTTGAGACCAGCCTGAAGAAAAAATGAGATCCCATCTCTACTACAAATAGAAAAACTGATGCAAGAGGATTGCTTGAGCCTGAGTTGCAGGTTGCTGTGAGCTATGATGCTTCCGCACTCTATTCAAGGCAACAGTTTGAGTGTCTGTCTCAAAAATTTCACAAAACATTTACAAAGTATTCCCTATGGCTTGGCCACTTCTTTGTAAAATTGATTTTGTTAGACTTGCAAGTGAACCAAAGAGTATGAGTGTACAAACTCCAGCTGGATCACATATGTGCATCAAGTACACTTAAGAATTTCCACTTCCGTGGGCTGCACCTGTGGTTCAGTGAGTAGGCAGCCAGACGCATATTTCAAGGGTAGGCAGGTTCGAACCTGGCCTCAGCCAAACTGCAACAAAAACAACAACAAAATAGAATTTCCACTTCCCTATTTCTCCTTTTCCCATGTGTGTACACAGGGCCCTAGCTGCATCCACACGTGACCAAGACTCAAATTTGCAGTTTGCTATTTTGAATCCAGGTTTTTATTCAGATGCTACTTCCTTCTGTCGGCTCTAGAAACTTTAAAGGGTCAGCATAGAATGCTATGTTTCAAAATTGTGGTGGCTGTTTTTGGAAAAAGAGGATTTGTGTTATTACAAAAGTGTTGGGCAAAAATAAATAAATAAATAAATAATACTGTTGGCTGACAAGGTGGCTCGCACCTGTAATGCTCACACTGTGGGAGGCTGAAGGTGGTGGATTGCTTGCAATCAAGAATTAGAGACCAACCTCAGCAAGAGCCAGACTATGTCTCTGGCCTCTGTAGTCCCAACTACTCAGTAGCCTGAGAGAAGAGGACTTGAGTCCAGGAGTTGGTGGTTGCTATGGTGGCCACAGCACTCTACGGAGGGTGACAAAGTGAGATTCTGTCTCCGAAAAGATAAATAAATAAAAGTGTTGAACAGAAGAGACTCTGTGCTGTGTTTACTTTCTCCAACTGAGTGTTACTATAGTCTAGGAGAAGTAACTCCAGCAATATGTGAAATTGTCAAAGAAGCCACTTCATACACCCACTAAAACCCAGCAAAATCTGAGGCAAACCCAAGGTTTACAAATCATTTCTGAAGCCAAACTCAACATACGAGAGTTGCTGGAAGAAAATGTGGTTCATTGAAAAGCATCATGGGGAGATGTCTGAATAATGTTGGAAATACACTTCATGTTCCTCAGCTGACCAAAAGGTGGTGAAAGGGGAAAGGAGATTGGGACACTTTGTGTAGGAGCTTTCTATGTGTAGGTCCCCCTGGCTTGTTGCAAAGGTTACTTGCCATCTGGCAGTCTGCTGGATGACGACAGAAATGGAGGTTAACTGCTCAGCATTTTTCTTCACTGGGAGTTCTGCTATCTTGGTTCTATCGTTAATTGCTAAACACCTATTCCTGAGATTCTTAAACAAGGACATAAATAGCCATTGTAAAGAAAAAGTGACTATTTGCTTCAAGATAGAGTAATTGCTGCTCTTGCAGGATCACATACTTAGGGGAGCCCAGGATACTGAATACCTTTTGTGCGAAATAAAGCCTGGGAGGCGATGCTTACCTAAGTGGTTCTCAGCCCAGGCTTCCAGGTCGGATTCCATGGCCAGTTTCAAGAAATGCATCATCTGTGATTCTACCTTCCCCCAGATTCTATTAGTCTGGGTTGTTTCATCCACATGGTTTTAATTAATTATCCCCATGAGATGCTAAGATTAGGTCAGTGTCAAGCATGAGAGTTTTAAAATGTGTTGAGGCTCTTTTCCCAAGGGAGGTCACAGGGCCTGCCCTGCTTGTGCTTCATGGGGACAGGACAGCACCACCACCATTACCTTGCCATAGCTGAAATTGCTAGCCAGGGAGGGCACCTGAGGGCAAGAAATATGAAAGTCACTCTTTGGTCTTTATGTGACAGCCCCTTGTTCCTGTTTGTTTCCTGTAATAAAGAACAGGAAAGGGTAGAAATATATATATATATATATTTCTTTTGCTTCAAGTTTTCTCAGCCTGTGGATGTGGTGGGAACAGGTGAAGGGGTTATGCTGATGCCTTTAAAGCCATTATCAAGATGCAGGTGGAATATATATCCAGGTAATCTCACCTGAGAAGGAAATCAAGGGCAGGCAAGGAAAGAGAAAGAACTGGTGGCTTCTCAGCTAAATGTGTCCTAACACAGGGCTGTGACAGCCTTTTCTCCTGAAATATCTCGTGTTTAGAAGTTGGAAATCTTTTCTTCTCTACTTGGGTTGTTCGTGCCTAATGAGCCTGTTTCAAATATTCTTTTGCCCTTTTCTTGTAATAGTGAAGAGGCTCTGAGAAATCCTTCTCCCCTCGTATACAGCAGTGTCTTCTCTCCATTCTCTCCATCCAAATACCCACATGCCCTGGAGAATTTTCCTCACAACTTTATGTTTATAAAAAATTATGTTCTGAAATTCTGCAAATGTTTTCTTTATGCCTATTTTAAATGGAAATAAGTGGATCCCCATATTACCCGGTGTGGATGATGTTGAGTCATTGGATATTAGCAGACTGCTCAGTTTCAGTCCAGAAGCCCCCTCAGTGCCATGTAAATAAGGTGACACACACGCAGTGTTGCAGAAGATGGTATGAATGGGATAAAGTAACGCAAAGTTCTCAAAATCAGAATTATTAGAAAAGCCTTGCTTTCTAGGATGCTGAAGAAGAGTTTTTAAAGATTGCATTAGAGATTAGAAGATAAGGCAGATATCTGTACCTTCAACTTTTTTTTTTTTTGACACTTGAAAAAAAAGGTGTCTGAAAGATTTTTCTGACCTTTCAGAACCTAAAACTGTCACCCTGGGTAGAGTGCCTTGGCATCAGCGCTCAGAGCAACCTCCAACTCTTGGGCTTAAGCAATTCTCTTCCCTCACCCTCCAAAGTAGCTGGGACTACAGGTACCTGCCACAAAACCTAGTTATTTTTTGGTTGTAGTTGTCATTATTATTTGACAGGCCTGGATTCGAACCCACCAGCTCCTGTGTGGCTGATGCCCTTGTCACTGAGCTACAGGTGCCAAGCCTGTACCTTCAACTTTGGGAAAAAAATTTTGTAGTCCCAACTACTTGGGAGGCTGAGGCAAGAGAATCGCCTAAGCCCAGGAATTGGAGGTTGCTGTGAGCTGTGTGATGCCACGGCACTCCACCGAGGGCAATAAAGTGAGACTCTGCCTCTACAAAAAAAATATGGTTTTTATGAGAATATGATTAAGTCCTTTGGGGGAGAGTATCAACCCATATACAGCTTAGATTCTCTTTTTCTACTTTGTTTGGAAAATATAGTCTTTAACGGGTGTTTACTGGGTCAGCATTCAACTGGGATAAATCCAGTTTCACGTGTGACAAAATATTATCATGGGACAGAAATATTGGCATCCCTGTTGAGAGTGTTGAAAATTCAAAAATGAAGCTTCACCCAATATCTTCTGAATAAAAAATTTCATTTACGGCTTGGTGCCTGTTGCACAGTTGTTACATGCAAGCCACATGCAGCAAGGTTGGCTGGTTTGAGCCCAGCCCAGAGTAGCTAAACAATAATGACAACAGCAACAAGAAAATAGCCAGGTGTTGTGGTGGGCCCTGGATTCCCAGCTACTTGGGAAGCTGAGGCAAGATAATTGCTGAAGCCCAAGAGTTGGAGGTTGCTCTGAGCTCTGACACCATTGCACATGTCTCAAAAAACACCCCACAAAACTGCATTTGATAAGATCTTTAGTTCATTCTTGCACATGTTAAAATCTTAGGACTTCCATTTAGCTGATCATGATATTTTCACGTAAGAAATATGCACAACTTATTATGTATGATGTAAGTAAGGCACAAGGATATACTTGCCCATATTGGTGGCCTTATTTTTGCACTGTAACACACAAAAAATCTACACTGGGATTGTGGATGTTATCCCACCCTCTTTCCTCAGTGTTAGAGAGCACACGAGGGAGTATCTCTCTGCTATATTCATCACATAATAACATTCAGGCTTATAAGTCAAAAGTTCTCACCCACTCATTTATGTAAAAATGAAATTAAGTCTTCCCATGGCATCATGATAATCATTGTTCTTTTTAGATTTTTAATTTTTTTTTTCAGGAACTGTTGACATTCAGAGATGTGTCTATAGAATTCTCTATGGATGAGTAGGCCTGCCTGGACCCTGCTCAGCAGCATTTGTATTGGGATGTCATGTTAGAGACCTACAGACACCTGTTCTTCCTCGGTGAGGATAACTTACATACACGTTTCTTACTGTACACTAAGCATTTCATATTGTTTCTTTGTAGGTGTGTTTTGTGGAGATTCTTCTTTGACTGCATTAGTTTCAGAATGTTGTTTCTACGGAAAACATAAGTTCTTGATATAGAAAAGAAAATATTTCAGATGTTATCATGGCATTAATCTTAGCCCCTCTTGAGCTGATAAGTATCCTTCCTTACATTGATGGTAATTTCAAAAACATAGAAGCTTAGAATTGTTGCCCATACCTTTAAGTCTAGTTTCTAGCACCAAATTTTATTTCCGTAGTGCTGGGTAGTGGAGCATTTTAAATGCTTTTAAAATATTGTAAAGTTTCTGTCAGAAACCTCTATTTTTAGATTATTCTTTTAG
>CAUYON010118208.1:0-14285 GCA_963573935.1 Arctocebus calabarensis
CTATGTATACCCTGAGACTAAAGGCCTAAAGGAGGAGATGGGGAAAGACTGGGAGAGAAACGGAGAGAGTTTCTCTTTCCCCATTGGAGTTCTCTCCCTCTACCAGGAGCTTTAGTGTTTTCTGTATTCTTTTCTGTGAATAGATTCTGTCTTACCACTGGGGGGTGAGGGGAAATAATGTAATGAAGAATAATAAAACACATGTTAATTGAAAATAATAATAATAATAGCAAATAATATAAAAATTAGGAGGGCATGGTGGCATGAACCTATATTCCCAGCTACTCAGGGGTAGGAGGCTCACTTGAGTCCAGGAGTTTGAGGTTTCTGTGAGCTATAACACTACTGCATTCTAGCCAGGGAGACAGAGTGAGACTCTGTCTAGAAAACAAAAGAAAATGAAAGATAAGAGACTCACAAGCCAGCACTGGGGCTCACACTTGTAATCACAGCTACCCAAGAGACTGAAGCAGGAGGAATGCTTGAGGTCAGGAGTTTGAGAACAACCTGGGCAATCTAGGGAGACCCCCGCCTCTACAAAAAAAATGACAATTGTTAAATAAATAAATTAAATAGTCATCTGTCTAGGATAATTTTGAAGATATTTAAATCTAAGCATTCAAGGCTGGCAATCTTGAGCCAATCATTCACCACACCCCACTCGTTTTTTAAACAAACGCACATTATTTCTGCTTTATAATTGTATTTCAAGTCCAGTAGAGCAGAATCTGCCTGGAGTAGTGAGCTCCCACATGGCAACAGCTTTTCAACATTGGTCTGATCATGCCCTGAAGAAGCCAACCATTGTGGTCTGGCGCCTCTGGAATTGTGTAAGAAGTTCTCCGTGATTTAGAGGTTCGTTGATCTGTGGATATTTTATCTGCACCTGCTCTTCCGGCTCCAGGCTTGCTCTTGATGTGGTATTCGCTCTTCACCGCTAGGAGGAGTTTCCCTTGCTCTATTCTCAACCTGAATGACAGATTCACCTCGCTATTTCAGTCTTGCTTCCAACCTTGTTTCCAGGATTCACTGCCAGATGACTTAAGTCCAAAGACCCACGGAAACTGCACTTTTAGATTTAAAGCAAAAAAATAAGATTTGAAAGGTTTAAAGAACAAAGAATCACTGTCAAAGTAAAAGAGTAATATGATATATGCTAAGCATGGTTGACCCTTGAAGAGGATGTACAAACAACAGAAAGCAGAGAGATACCGGATCTTTTAAGAAATGAGAGATTTCACTGGAGGAGAAGCTCAAAATCTATTGTATTGTACCATTTATTTTAAGAAATGAAAGATTTCTTAATGAGGAGGAACTCGAAACCTACCACACTGTACCACCCTCTCGAAGAGTGAACCACATTCCACGTATTCATGACTGTCAGAAAGTGGGTTTCTAGATGAGAATGTGAGAGCCAAATGTGCCTTAGAAATTGATCACCTGCCACGTGCAGTGGCTCACGCCTGTAATCCCAGCACTCTGGGAGGCGAGGCAGGTGGATTGCCTGAGCACAGTTGGAGATGGGCCTGAGCCAGAGCGAGACCCATCTCTACTAAAAACAGAAAAAAACAGCCAGGCATCATGACTGGTGCCTGTAGTCCCAGCTACTCCAGAGGCTGAGGCAAGAGGATCGCTTGAAGCCAGGAGTTTGAGGTTGCTGTGAGCTCTGACTCCACGGCACTCTACCCAGGGTGGTAGAGTGAGAGTCTGTCTCTTAAAAAAAGAAAGGAAAAGGAAGGAGGAGGGCGGCCCCTGTGGCTCAGCGAGTAGGGCGCCGGCCCCATATACCGAAGGTGGCGGGTTCAAGCCCGGCCTCGGCTGAACTGCAAAAAACAAACAAAAAAAATAGCCGGGCGCTGTGGTGGGCGCCTGTAGTCCCAGCTACTCGGGAGGCTGAGGCAAGAGAATTGCTTAAACCCAGGAGCTGGAGGTTGCTGTGAGCAGTGTGACGCCACAGCACTCTACCTAGGGCGATAAAAGTGAGACTCTGTCTCTACAAAAAAAAAAGAAAAGGAAGGAGGAGAGAAGAGAAGAGAAGAGAATTGATAACCTGGTGTGACCCCAGGAAGGTCACCTGGAAAATCACCTGGTCTGCCTCCCTGGAAGATCCTGACCCAGGAAGGCTGAGTGGCTGGACCAAGTCCATTCAGCTGCCCATTGGCAAATGTGATACTGGAACCAGCCCGTGCTTTCCCTCCTGTGTCTCATTCCCTCCTGTCCCACACACTGACTCCATCTGCTTTTTCATTTCTAGAACTTTGACCAACGCCCCCTTCCTCCAGGTGAATGAGGCAGTCACACAATTATGTGTATCTTTTTCTCCAGATCTCCCTCCACATGGCTATGTCTAAGACTTAAAATTACAGTTTTATAAGTATTTCCATCCAGGAAGGCAGCCTTCTGCCTCTGTTTCCAGAGTCCTTCCAAGCCCCACAGCTACACCTCACTCTACCCCTGTCCTTTAGTCTTTATCCCCAACTCTGTTCCCACACCCTTTAAGGAGCTGACTGTGGCTGGTAAAGTTTTAAGGTATATTTTAGTAGAGGTCTATGAAAACCAAAAATTTTCCAAATCTTAGGAATTAGGTTAATGGTAGGATTGAGGAAATATAGCAGGTGGTGAAAAGGAACACTTCCTCATCACAGCTCAACTCTCATCACATCAGGGGCTGGGGAAACTCTCATGGAGGGATAATGTCTTACACTTACTAGTAAGTACAGTTAGGGAGAGTGAGTTCATCACACCTTCCCAGTAGGATAACTATGACCTACTTTTATTCTTCTACTAGGTATATATCCAGAAGACCAAAAAAACACATTACAACATAGACATTTGTATCAGAATGTTTATTGCAGCCCAATTCATAATTGCTAAGTCATGGAAGAAGCCCAAGTGCCCATCGACCCACGAATGGATTAATAAATTGTGGTCCATGTACACCATGGAATATTATGAAGGCTTAAAGAAAAATGGAGACTTTATCTCTTTCATGTTTACATGGATGGAGCTGGAACATATTCTTTTCAGCAAAGTATCTCAAGAATGGAAGGAAAAGTATCCAATGTACTCAGCCCTACTATGAAACTAATCTATAGCTTTCATATGAAGGCTATAACCCAAGTATAGCACAAGAATATGCGGAAAGGGGCAAGGGAGGTGAGGGGAGGGGGGAGGATGGGTGGAGGGAGGGTGATTGGTGGGATACAGTGCAACTTAGAAGGGTACAGGTGAAACTTACTAAATGCGAAATATAAATGTCTTAACACAATAACTAAGAAAGTGCCATGAAGGCTATGCTAACCAATTTAATGAAAATATTTCAGACTGTATATGAAACGAGAACATTGTACCCCATGATTGCATTAATGTACACAGCTATGATTTAATAAAAATAACTAAATAAAAATTAAAAAAAAACTATGAGTTACTTTTTACAGAGCAGGAAGAGGCAAGGGGAAGAACATGTTCTGGAGATGAAAGACATCTTCAATATGTTCCCTTTATTCTCCCGAGCACTACTAAAAGATAGTTCTTTCCAGGTGAGCTGGCTCATGCCTGTAATCCTAGCACTCTGAGAGGCCAAATCAAGAGGGCTGCTTGAGGCCAGGAGTTCAAGACCAGCCTGAGTTAGAACAAGACCCCACCTCTACTAAAAAAAAGAAAAATTAGTAGGACTTGGTGGTGGGCCTGTAGTCCTAGGTACTTAGGAGGATTGCTGGAGCCGAAGAGCTTGAGGTTGCAGTGAACTGTGATGATGCTATTTTGTCACTCCATCCTGGGTGACACAGTGAAACCCTGTTTCCAAAAAAAACAAAACCAAGATAGTTGCATGTAACAGAACTTCAAAGAAAGTTTAGAAGAACTAAGAAGGATCAGGTATAAACCACATTTCTAGATCCGGGAAATGTGATGCTTTAACATGTCCCTGTGTGTATATGTGGGACAGGCCTTGCTCTGGCCAACCCAGTAAGAGGCCTAAGACACCTTGCCTAGGCCTCCTGCCCGCTCCATTTCACTATATATAAATTTTATGTATATATATAGAGAGAGAGAGATAGTGTATATAGTATATCAGTACATATATAACATATCATATCACATACAGACTTACATCATGCTGTACACCTTAAATGCACATGATTTTATCTGTCAATTATTCCTTATTAAAGAAGGCGTGAGGAGGACTAAAAACAGAAATTTCCTTACAACATAGGTCTTCTGAGAGGACTCAAATCAATAACTTCTTCCCACACAGATACAAATTCCCTTGTACGTTCTCTTCTCCCCTGAGTTCCAGCTGGAGCTCCACGACCAATCAAATAGGTAACTAAACTCCTGAAACTTTAATGTTTCATCTGCAAACTAAGGGGTTAGATGCTCTCTATACCCATGTCCGCCCCTAACACTCTTCAATTCAATATAAACACGCTGAAAATCATCCCTGGGAGAAGAGGTCACAATGGATTCTGATGGGTAGAATTGGATTTGGCACTTCCAAGGAGCCCAAGTTGTGGAAGTAATATAGAAAATGTTAATAAGAAATAATATTAAACGTCAAGCGTTCTATTTGAGGACTGGAAAGGAGAGTTAGTTGTCAGACTATATGTATCTCAAAGGATTGTCATTGAAGTTCAATTATTCATCAACAATGAATAGGATTTCATAATGGAATATTTCAATTACATCAAAACTGGCCTTGTAAAGAAACTGTTTTCCTCCCCCTTTTAGTTAAGAATATAGCTTGTGTCATTCCATACACTGTGGCATTTGTTCACCGAACTATTGTCCTTCTCAAGAGATGATTTTTTTCATCTCAAACAAAAGTAACTCTGAATCACTGGTTCTATGAATATTCTCCCATGTATTGTTCACAGTATGAATAACAGATTTCAGTGGAATTATTTCTTAAATAATCAAAAGTTTCCATGAACATGACCTGGTCTATATTGCTAATACAAATTGCTTTTCGAATTTCAATTTGGGGGTAACTTTGTAGTTCTAATTAGGAGTCATACTCCTCCTAAAGTAAGGATGTTCTCCATGAATAACAGAGGAAAAAAGATTTCACAGATGATGGAAAGTCTACTGGTACTACATATCTAAATTTTTTAGATACAACTGTTCATATGACGTGAAAACTAAAAAACTATATATTGTCCTAGTATTTATTTCTATAGCTCTCCTCTAGTGAATATGATCAATGTGTTCCAAAAATGTTACATATGTTTCCAGGTTTCCAAAGGAAAAAATGTGTTTAACACAATGATGCTTTTCTCTGTTTCCTATTAAAGGATTACTTTTCTATTTTTTTAACTTTTATTAAATCATAATTGTGTACATTAGTGCAATCATGGGGCACAATGTGCTGCCTTCATATACAATCTGAAATATTTTCATTGAACTGTTTAACATAGCCTTCATGGCATTTTCATAATCACTATATATAGACATTGGTATTCTACATTTAGTAAGTTTCATTTGTACCCTTCTAAGATGCACCGTAGGTGTGATCCCACCAATCGCCCTCCCAAGGATTACTTTTCTACAAATACCCATGAACAATCTAACATTCATTTTTTCCTACAAAGTTGCTATGAAGTGGAATTGGATTTGCTTGTTCAATTAGTTGTCTGAACAGAAAATCAAGATCTCCTTGAAGACAGAGCCCAAAATTAGTTCTTTCAATAAGTGAATAGATTATTTAAAAGAAGGTTAATAAGTAAGTTCATTCTGGGCAGTGCCTGTGGCTCAAAGGAGTAGGACGCTGGTCCCATATACCAGAGGTGGCGGGTTCAAACCCAGTCCCCGCCAAAAACTGCAAAAAAAAAAAAAGAAGTAAGTTCATTCAAAGGGACATAGATGTTAGCATACATATGACGTGAATAGGTTATGTCCCCAAAATAAAATTTTATATATAATAATTCTTTAATGTCAGATTTGTGACCAAAAAATTCTAATATGATTTTTAAATGTAGCAAATAGAATGTCAATGTTTCTAAAACATTTACAGCAAAGATAAAGCACTAAGATGGTATCATAATAAACAATTCCATTATCTCTTTAAAACTTTCAAGTTTTCATTCTGTGTAATGGAATTCCAGGAAGGAAAATCACTTCTGATAGTAAACAAAAGTAGTCCTCACGTATCTACCATATTATGAGATTGAGAAATTGAAATCAAATAAACGGCTTTCAAGATCTCCTATACTTTATTATTTTGCAACTGTGTAAAATAAGATCATCAGAGACGGTTAGAATGAGAAGGAGCCTGGAAGGTCTCCAGTCCAAATCTCTCTCCTACTGTAGCAGAGAAACCCAGTGACCTGCCAGCTCCTTATTCAGACCCTACCTACGGAGTTCAGGCCACCTGATGCCTCCCAGACCACCTGATGCCTCCCGGGCCACCAGTTCTTTACTTTTCCATTCAGTCCAATGGAAGACAAATTACTGCTAAAAATCAGATTTTACTATTATAATACTCCCAACAAAATCTGAACTTTGTCATTACAGATTCTCATTTTCTTTTTTAAAGCTATCATAGCTTTTAGACAGACTGCAGTAGTTTGTCTTAGCGAATTGCAGCCTCAACAAATGCTTAACAGAAAATTCTTCGGTTATCAGATATATAACATATAAAGATCGCCTGTGTTTGGACCAGCCTATTTGCTCGTGGGGACAAAGAACCGCAATCACAGTTCTTCTCTGCGGAAACATCTCCCTGCCCAGGAAGCCGGGAGGTGAGCGGCCGCCTAGCGCTTATGGGGCAGCACCGCCACCTAGTGACCATTTTGGAAACTCGTTCACGCCGCCCAAATCACAGCTGCTGTCCTTTCTATGAGCGCCGGAACCAAGGTGCGATCCTCCTGACCCATAGATTACAATTCACCTAGCAAATAGGATCCATATACTATAAAGTCAGCTGAGACCAGAAACTATATATGTTGTTAAGCAGAAACCTCAGTCTTCATATCTTTCCCTTTAACTAAATATCTCAATTATTTCTTTTTTTGTTTGTTTGTTTGGGTTGCAGCCGTCATTGTTGGTTGGCGGGCCCAGGCTGGATTCGAACCCGTCAGCTCAGGTTTACATGGCTGGCTCCTTAGTCCGCTGAGCCACAAGCGCGAGCCATATCTCAATTATTTCAACTACAGCGGGGGTGAGGGGCCTTCCAGCTGCTGCCTATGTAAAAGGAGGTGAAACTGGAATTTATGGTAGCAATTCGAAGTGCACCATTTTACAGAAATCCGCATGAGACCGAAAAGAGAACACGAAAATGAAATGAGAAAATCAGCATTTATTTGACCAGTATGTGAACACCAAGGTTGTATCTTGGGCCAAGGAGGCACTTGATTATCTCTGAATATTGTTAGGAAAGAGGGAAAATCAGATAGTTTTTTCCAGGTTTACTTCCTTCATGGTAGGAAGGCTTGAACTTTATAGCACCTGCTCTGCGGCTGTGGGTTTACTTGAACTTGTGTTCTTTGAATGTGAAGAAAAATGGTATGTTAAGAAAGAGAATCCCAGACAGATGTGGTGGCTCACACCTGTAATCCCAGCCCTTTGGGGTACTGAGGAGGAAGGATCACTGGAGGCTAGGAGTTCAAGGTTAGAGTGAGCTATGATGATGCCACTGTGTACCAGCCTGGGTGACAGAGCCCTGTCCAGTAAGGGGAGGGAATGGGGGAAAGGGGGAAACAGAGGAAAGGAGAAAGGGAAGGGGACAAGGGAAAAAGGAAGGGGAAGGAAGGAAGGAAGGAAAAAAAGAAAGAAAGGAGGAAAGGAAGAAAGAAAGAAAGAGAGGTTGAGAGAGAAAGGGAGGGATGGAATTTCTTTGCCCTTAGGGACTGATTGTTGAGGAATCAAAACTGAAGGAATCTTCATTGAATGATAGATCCCAAGGCAACAGCCAAACATCTTTTCTTTAAGCACTTCATCTCCTGGGCAGTGTGTGCATTCCATTCCTCACGAAAGAAGTTTGCCATTCTCCACGAGGCGATTTCCCACTGAAAAGAACCATGCAGTTAACTTGTGACAACCTTTCACAAGATTAATGTCAGAGTGATTTAGTCATGTCAGACAGAAAAATAATAGAACTACCTGAGTTAATACCTTAAGGAAAATTCACTAATAAGAAAGAAACCTAACAAATTGTGCATGGGTTTAAAAAACAAAAACCATGGGTACAAACAACCCTGCTGAGGCCTGAGAGTCTCCGGCACTTTCGCTGCGTGGATGACTCTTTCAGACACTTGCAGACAGTTGTGCCGTGATGCCTGGTGCTGAAAGTCACCTTGGGTTTTCATAAACCGGAAGATTATAACGACTAGACCTGGATGCTTGCACATGCTGGGCTATTCTTCGTTTCTGCATTTTGTGAACGAACTGAGTGTTCCCTCTGAACATGAGGGAATGAGCCTCCTCCAGCTGCTGGTCCTTATTCCACAGGTCAGAAATACAAAGCGTCACCTGGATTGTAAATGTCGCTTAATCAGTCCATTAAGAAAAGGTGAAAACAAATCTTACATAACTTGTCAGTGCAGAGATTTCTCATGTAAGTGTGAATGACGATTCTAGAAACACAGGCTGTAATTGCACAGGTACTAAAAACATGCAAAGCAGATGAAGAAAAGGGCTACCCCCAAACCAATGCTTTTCAGTTTTTATCCTTGATTACCCTCTCCTTTTCTTATTCACAAAATTAGTAGATAACGCCAACCTACTTAGGAATGAACTAATATTAAGCTCCATATAGCACGGCGACCATGTTTTGGGGTTTTTTGGGTTTTTTGTTTGTTGTTTGTTTGTTTTGGTGGCTTCAAAGTAAGACATTTGCTTTTTTTTGTTTTGTTTTGTTTTGTTTGGCTGGGGCTGGGTTTGAACCCGCCACCTCCAGCATATGGGGCCAGCGCCTTACTCCTTTGAGCCACAGGTGCCACCCGAAAGTAAGACATTTGCTACAGTTTGATTTGGGGGGACAAGGGCTTAAAGAGAAAAAGAAAAGGGATTTCATATCTCAGAAGAATTTAAAGAATTCCTGAAAATTTTCCCCCAAATCATTTATGAGAACAGAATCTTCACAAACGCAGGGCATCTCCTTTTGATTGAAGAAATCGCTAACTTTAACCAAGTGCCCAAGTCCAAAAATACAAAACCGCCCACAGGGAAGGCCTTCCCTGTTTGCAATCTCGCTGCTGTTGTAGTTACAGCTGTGACAGCCATGGCCTCAGACCAAACAAACACAAACCACTCGCCAGTTCTCCACTGCTTCTGTCCTTCTCCTCCTCCTGGGGTCCAGAAGTCTCTCACTGTCTCCCTGTGTCCCCCAAAGGGATGTTTCTGGCCAGAGCCCACAAACCAGAGATGCCTGGAGTCTTCTCTCCCCGATCTCACTGCGCCCGGTTGCAAAGAAGCTGTTACTCGGCCACCATCTTGCTCCCTCAAGAAATCACTAACTTCAGAATAAAATTAGGAAAGAACCTCTATGTTAATGCTTCTCAAGTATCACCCAATAGGGTCCTTTTAGGGGGCTAATCATTCTTTCCCAGTTATCATTTTTTTTCTCAATATCATTCTTTCTCAATCCTGACAGTTTGTAAAAATAGATATTCTGCTTTTAGGCAGAACTCATTGTGACTGTTTTCATTCTGAATTTTTAAAAGGCTCCATATGCATTTTTATTTTCCCTTAATTTTCCCCAGCATCATAATGAAATGCCTGTCGTTGGGCAGCCTCACTACAGGAGACTCTGTTGAAAGACACAAAGAGGGCTGGGAATTCCACTTTTGATTCACACACTGTGGTCCGTGCGCTTTTGCCGTCGTGTCTTGCCATCTGTGTGCCTGTTATCCCTGGGAAGGAAAAGCAAACTCGGTGACAAGCAGCTGACTCTTTAGATGTTGGAACAGTCCGGGGTCTTTTTTTTTATATAGCAAGCCGATGATCTTGGTTGCTAAGGATACCTTTTCACCACAAATACGTAAAGTAGAGAGACCTTGACAGAAGGTTAGAGACCCTGGATAGAATTTTTCAATGAGGCTGCCTGTTTCGTGTTGTTCTTCGTACACCTGAGTGTTGCTTTCAAATGGTATGACATTTTAAAGCCTAGATAGTTCCCGGAATCTAAGACACCAACCTTAATAAAAATCAAATTCTACAGCCTAAGCTCCAAAACTAGAATTACAATAGGTAGCGTGAGAATGTTTAGAATTTGTGCCCAGTTCAAAGTGAAGTAGAAACTGGAACTAAGCTCAGATTCACTACATCATCTGCTAACTTTGGCTTCGTGTCCTACTCCCTAAGCATGGCCTGAGAGATAATTTGGCACAAAATGAAAAGAAAGAGAGAGGAGCAAAAAATTATGGTGCTAGTTCTCCTTGTATATATTATATGAGCTTTTATCTCTTGGATTATAAACTAAGAAATGAACCCTTGAAAAGCCTAAAATGTCAAAACAGAGTAATAAACCACACCTAGTCCATTTCATGCTACTGTTCAGAGAATGTCTGTGCCAAAAGTAATGGGCATAAGAAAAATAAGTTAGAAATTGCATAACTTACAAGTTTCTTATATTAAGTAAACGATTCATCAAAGAAATACATTGGCTGAGGCCAGGCATGGTGGCTCATGCTTGTAATCCTAGCACTCTGGGGAGACCACTTGAGGACCAGAGTTGGAGACCAGCCTGAGTGAGACTCCCCATCTCTACAAAAGAATTGAATAATTAGGTGGGTATAGTGGTAGGTGCCTGCAATCTCAGCATCTGGGGTGGCTGAGGCAGAAGGCGCATTTGAACCAAGCAGTTTGAGGTTACAGTGAACTATGAGAACCCCATTGCACTCCAGACAGAGCAACAGAGTCAAACTTTTATTTTGGAGGTTGCTACTGCACTCTGCCAAGGGTAACATGCTGAGACTCTGTCTCAAAGAAAAACAAAGGAACAACAACAAAAACCAGCCAGCAATTTATGGCTTCACTCTGAGGTAGATATATTATTTGTAGTTAGTTTTATACACACACATATATAGGTATTTTTTTAAGACAGGATCTCTTTTTTTAATTTTAGAATGTTATTAGGTACAAGTGTTTTGGATACATTAATTGCTTTTATACAGTTTGAGTCAAAGTGATAAGTGTGCTCATCACCCAGAGAGCATGCATTGTACCCATTAGGGGTGAATTTACCTGGCCCCTTCCCCCCACCTGCTTGGTTTCCGTTGAGTTTTACTTTCAGCTGGGGCCACAAGTGTTGAACCATTCGTTCTGATTCAATAGTGGGTATATGTGATGTTTGTGTTTCTATTCTTGTGATATTTCACTTAGAAACATGATCTCCAGTTCCATCCAGGTTGTTACAAAAGGAATTAGTTCACCATTTTTTATGGCTGCATGGTATTCCAGGGTGTACATATACCACATTTTATTAATCCTTTCATGTATTGATGGGTAATCAGGTTGTTTCCACATCTTTGCAACTGTGAATTGTGCTGCAATAAACATTCAAGTGCAAGTGTCTTTTTGATAAAATGACTTTTTTTCCTTTGGGTCAATTCCCAGTAGTGGGATTGCCAGATCAAGTGGTAGGTTCTCTTTTCTTTTCTTGACATTTCTCCATACACTTTCCAAAGAGGTTGTGCTGGTTTGCAGTCCCATCAGCACTGTGCGAGTGTCCCTTTCTCTCCACATCCGCAACAGCATCTGTTGTTTGGGGACTTTTTTTGATAAACTCCATTCTCACTAGAGTTAGGTGGTACTTCCTTGTGGTTTTGATTTGCATTTCCCTGACAATTAGAGATGTTCATCATCTTTTCATATGTTTATGGGCTATTAGTCCACCTTCTTTTGAAAAGCTTCTTTTAATGTCTTTTGCCCACTTTGGGGGGAGGTTGTTTAATTTTTTTTCTTGCTGATTTGTATGAGTTCTTTACAGATCCCAGTTCTCAGCCCTTTACCAGCTATATAGCACTCAAGTATTTTTTTTCCCATTCTCTAGGTTGCCTATTTGCTCTATTGACAATTTCCTTGGCTGCACAGAAGCTTTCCAGTTTCACCCAGGCCTAGTTATTTCTTTTGTTATTGCTGTGATTGCTTTGGGGGTCTTCTTCTTACATTTCTTGCCTAGGCTGGTATCTGTAAGAGTTTTGGCAACATTTTCTGCTCGAATTCTTATAGCTTTATGTCTTAGCTTTAAGTCTTTTATCCTTTGTGAATTAATTTTTGTGAGTGGTGAGAGAGGCAAATCCTGTTTCAGTCTTCCATATGTGGCTATCCAGTTTTCCCAGCACCATTTATTGAATAGGTATTCTTTTCCCCAGTGTATGTTTTTGTCTGCTTGGTCAAAGATCAGATGGCAACATGAGGATGGTTCTACATCTGGATTCTCTGTTCTTCCCCCACGAGTCTCTGTTTTAGTGCCAGTAACCTTGAACAGCCTTACAGTATAGCTTGAAGTCTGGTAAAGTGATATCTCTGGATTTGTTCTTTTTGTGTGAGGTTGCATTGGCTATTAGGTTTTTTTTCTTGTTCCAACTGAAGCATAGAACTATTTTCTAGATCTGCTAAAAATGATACTGGTATTTTAATGGGGATTACACTGCTTCTGTAGATCACTTGGGGTAGCACAGACATTTTAGCAATGCTGATTCTGCCAATCCATAAGCATGATATGTTTTCCATATGTTTACATCCTCCACAATTTCCTTCTTCAGCATTTCATAATTCTCCCTGTGAGGTTTTTCACCTCATTAGTTAAATATATTCCTAAGTATTTTATTTTTCTTTTTGCTACTGTGAAGGATTGTAGAGTCTTTAATTTGGTTCTCAGCTTGACTATTGTTGATGTATATGAATGCTACTGATTTGTGTACATTGATTTTTGTAGCCTGAGACTTGCTGAATTTATTTATCACTTGCTGAATTTATCAATTAGAGGAGTGTTTTTGGCAAAATCATTGGAGTTTTATAGGTATAAAATCATATCATCAGAAAAGAGTAATAATTTGACCTCTTTTCCCCCTATTTGGATACCTTTGATTTGTTTCTCTTACCTGATTGTTCTGGCTAGGACTTCCACCACTATGTGGAATAGCCTGCTACCCAGGCTGAAGTGAAGTGGCACAATCATGTCTCACTGCAGCCTCACTCTTGAGCTCAAGCAGTCCTCCTGCCTCAGCCTCCAAAAGGGTTGAGGCTAGAGGCATGAGCCACCATACCCAGCCTACTTTCATTCTTACAGTCATTTGAATAAAAAATAGAGCATATTTATTATTTCGCATACACTGCAATGTCATCATAACTACTTTGTAAGTTCTTAATGACCAACTAGTTCATATTCTTTTTTACTGAGACATGTTTATAACTTTTTTTCATTTTCAATTAGTTCATTTATCAATTCTGAGAAGCTTGAAACCAACTCATTTCCTCAGTCATTAAAAGTTTCTTGAGCTTTTTTCCTAAATTACTACTTTCAGTCAAACTCAAAATGTTCCCTTTTTAAAAACCATCCTGATATGCATTCTGGACAAATACAGGAAGCATGGTATTTACCTCAATCTCTAGATAAAAGGATAATGCTCCAAATTATGAAAATGAAGATGTTCTCACTTGACCCAGGATGAATAAGCCTACCTCGCCCTTACTACCACTGTATTATTCACCATAGATAGCCTCCCTTTGGAAAATTGCATTCATTAAGTTAATAAACGAGAAAATGAGTCACCAAAAATAGTTAATGTCGTGCATATTCCTCAGTATTACAAATAAATTGAACATTCTCTTCAGAATCATCAATCCCAAACTTAAAAATTAGCAGATATTTCTTCTTTTAACCCAGATTTATATGAGAAGTGATATCATGAGGGCTCCATGGATAACTTTTACCCAACAGTGCTTCCCCAAAAGAATTACAGAAATCACTTTTCCCATTAAAAATTCTGAGTGATGATTTATTTTCCCTCTACTGGTCACCATTAAAAATAGCTAATTTTGGCTCGGCGCCTGTAGCTCAACGGATTAAGGCACCAGTCATGTACACCTGAACTGGCGGGTTCGAATCCAACCTGGGCCCACCAAACAACAATGACGGCTGCAACCAAAAAATGTCCGGGCGTTGTGGCGGGCACCTGTAGTCCCAGCTACTTGGGAGGTGGAGGCAAGAGACTCACTTGAGCCCAGGAATTGGAGGTTGCTGTGAGCTGTGATGCCACAGCACTCTATCCAGGATGACAGCTTGAGGCTCTGTCTCAAAAAACAAAAAAAATAGCTAATTTAAACTTTTATGAAATCAAAAG
>CAUYON010118209.1:0-30254 GCA_963573935.1 Arctocebus calabarensis
ATTCCCAGGGCCCGCCAAACAACAATGACGGCTGCAACCAAAAAATGGCCGGGCGTTGTGGCGGGCGCCTGTAGTCCCAGCTACTTGGGAGGCAGAGGCAAGAGACTCGCTTGAGCCCAGGAATTTGAGGTTGCTGTGAGCTGTGAAGTCACAGCACTCTATCCAGGGTGACAGCTTGAGGCTCTGTCTCAAAAAAAAAAAAAAAAAAAGGCACCTCTTCTTTTTCCCCACTGACCCTCACTCTACCCTCCATCTCTTGGCTGGTCCCCCTCCCCTACCCAATGGTTTTTGTTGATGTGTACATGTAGGAAAGTGGTGTAAGCTGGGGCCATGGGAGCCACCCACGTTTGAATTCCAACCTTTATTCATTGCATGTGAATTTTGTCTTATGACTTTGACTCTCTGAACCTTAGTTTCCTAATCTGGAAAATGGGAATCATAACCACCTCACAAGATTGCACTGATGATTCAGTAAGAAATGGTATGATTTGCCTTCAGCACATGTTAGCTTTGAAGGTAAGAGTTTGGGCTCTGCCCTGGAAGATGTGGCTCGAGTCTTGGCTCCTACAAGTTCTAGCTCTGTGGACTTGGATGTGTGACTTAGCCTCCCTGGACCTCAGTGTCTTTGTCAGTTGGTGTGATAAAAGTGTCTACCTCATGGATTGTCAAGAGGATTAATATGAAAATTTTATGTAGATCTTCTTGCCGCAGTGTTTGGTATGTAGTGGAAAATGTTAGCGCTTTTTAAAAAGTAAAAATAACAAGGTGGGGGATCTCAGTGCCCCTTGCTGGGTTTTCCTAGGAAATGGGGGAAGGTGAAAGCTGTGGCTAGTGGTGAGCACTGCCCCACAGGCTCTGAAGGCCTCTTCTGTCCTGTCCCAGAGCTGCCTGAGAACTGGACAGACACTCGGGAGACTCTGCTTGAGGGGATGCTCTTCACACTCAAGTACCTGGGCATGACACTGGTGGAGCAGCCCAAAGGCGAGGAGCTGTCAGCTGCTGCTGTCAAGAGGATCGTGGCCACAGTGAGCACCCCAGTTGGAGGGGTCATGGGCTCCATGAAACCAAGGGCCAGGTGCTTCTATGGTGCCCTTCATCCCAGCCTGCTATTCTGACTAGATGTGCCTTGCCTGGCCTGAGTCTCCTTGCATCCAGCTCAGGGGCTGGGTAGAGGGGAGCCTTTGGACTGGCAAGGTTTTGGTGTGGCTTCCCTCCTTCACTAAAGGCCATGGTCTCTTCTAGTTTCCCCTGCCCCAGTTTAGATTCCCGGCCTAAGAGAGAGTGACTTATTAACACCAGGGAGTGTGGGGAAGTTTCTGTCATTTGACCACTGCCCAGTGGCCTGAGAAATCGCACAGCCCACTAGAGACCAGATTGTCCCTCCTAAGCTCCAAATGTGTAATTCCACTTGCCTTGGTGGCCTTGGACACCTCGGCTCAGGCCCTGCCGGGTGCAGTGGATAGAATAGAGTCTCTAGGAGTCATCTGGTTGGCCTGTGATAGGCTACTCAGTCTTCAGAGTCTCAGGTCCCTCTTTAGCTGTGTGTCCTTGGGCAAGTCTCTTAGCCTCTCTGAGTCCATCTTCTCCTGGGGAAAAGGCGGATGAGATTCGTCCTCCTGTCTATGAGCATCACTTGCAGTCCAGACAGCAGGTACTCAGTGAGTAGCAGTTGTTGGTCCTGTCCATTACAAGAGGGTGAGATGAGCCCCATGTCTGAAGCCTAGGGGTACCCAAGGGGGGCAGGATGCCCCAGTTGAAGCAGGAAGGCTCCTCTGACCCATCTCTATGTCCAAGGCTAAGGCCAGTGGGAAGAAGCTGCAGAAGGTGACTCTCAAGGTATCACCTCGGGGAATTATCCTGACTGACAACCTCACCAACCAGCTCATCGAGAATGTGTCCATTTACAGGTATGTTCAGTGTGGGAGGTGGCCCACATCCACTCTGCCTCTGGGGCTGTGGGTAGAGTGTCCTGTCTGAATCCAGGCTCTGCCACTTCCTACCTGGGTGACCTTGCAGCTTCAGTTTCCTCATCTATACAATGGGGCTGGGAACAGATCCAGCCTCCCAGGGCTATATAGAGCACTGGGGCACACAGTGAGCACTCAGCTAAGTGGCAGCTACTGTTATCCCCAGTTGTAGCAGACAGCTGAGCACTCAGCATGCTGCTGTGTCAGGCTTGGAGTAGAGAGTTGTAGCTGCCTTTTCCTTCCTCCATGAAAGTAGCAGCTCATCTCTGGACATTTTGCCAGGCATCCCATGGAGGCCTCAGCCAGGGTCGGAGGTCACAGTGTAGATGGTCTCTCTAGTGGGGGGTCCAACTCCTAGAGCTTCTGTCTCTCAGCCAGTTGTAGGATTTCAGAACTGGAAGAGACAGCCCAGTCCTTTTTACAGATGGAGAAGCTGAGGCCCAGAGAGGGAATTGCCTAAGACTGCATGGTGAGGTACTGGCTGAACTGGGACCAGGATTCCCAGCCCAGAGCTCTATCCAGCAGGCCCCCATCTTCCAGGCATCCTTCCACCTCTTGCTTTGTCTACAGGTAGTTGTAGCACAGAGCAACCGGAGCACAAGGCAGGGATACATGTATATTGTAGGGGGTGATCTTGGAGTTTGGGGCTGACATTTTCCTTTTACCTTTCTGAATCTACCTGCCTGCCTTTAATCAACATTTTCCGAGTACCTATTCTGCCAGGGTCTGTGCCAGATGAGGAATCTGATACAGCCCAAGCCCTCAAAGACCTTCTAGTCTAGCGGGGAATGGAGGGAGGAAATGCTAGGGCTTAAAGAATAGCAAGAACTAATAGATGGATGCTAAGAGCAGGAGGCTGGGGCTTCTAGGATGGAGAAGAGGTGTTTTAAGTGGTGTCGGTGCCTGTGATTGAAGCTGAGGCTACACAGGTGAGGGTGAGGCTACTGGGTTCCCACTACAGCTCTGGTCCACTATGCCCTCCTGACTGGGATTCTGAGGATGATGGGAGGCCATGTGGAGGGATTGGACGGTGAGAGAGGGAGAGATAGCGCAGGGCTCAGGACACAGAGGTTGTGAGTGGCAGTTGGGAGCAGGTAGGGTGTTCCATGCAGGGAGCTGCTGTTGTTTTCCCTCCCAGGCCCACTGGGGCTCCTTTTCAGGTCCCCACACACACCTCACCCCTACTCCCAGCTCTCTCACCCCTGGCCATGGCTCTAGGAGACCTGCTGATGGTCCTAGTCACCCTGAGGAGGCAGGAGCATGGATGGGAGGAGTGGTAGAATAGGGAGGCCAAGTGAAGCACATAGGAAAGTGGGACAATGTCCTCCTCCCCTCCCACCTGTCTGCACAAACCGTTAAGAGGTGGCATGGCATGCCTCTGGAGTCCCGCAGGTGAGTTTAGGTACTAGCTGTGTGGTCTTAGGCCTTTAGCCTCAGTTTTCTCGTCTAAAAAATGGAGATAATAACGGAAAACACCTCAGGGGTAACTGAGAATTCAGGAGGTAATATCTAGAAAGCCCTTAGCACATCACCTGGCATGCAGTAAGGGTACAGCTATTGGTATTCTGGGGTGCAGTTCAGTGTAGGATGGGAGGGAGAGAGGGGAAGTACCCTTCCTCTTATCTTTACCCGCAGTCCTTCCTGCCTTGCCTGAGTCCCTTCCTAATAGTTGGCCCAGGGTACCAGGCCTGGTGGCCAAGTAAGAATCTCCAAGTCTCCCCCTTGTGGAGTGGAGGTTAGCAGGCTCTTTGGAACTTAAGAGGGATGCCCTAAAGGGCATCCCAGTGGTCAGGTTCCCAAGGCAGGTCTGGTGACACTTGCCACTTGCCTTTCAGGATCTCCTACTGCACCGCAGACAAGATGCACGACAAGGTATTTGCATACATCGCCCAAAGCCAGCACAACGAGAACCTCGAGTGCCATGCCTTCCTCTGCACCAAGCGCAAAATGGTTAGCGGGGAAGGCTGGGCTGGGGCAGGCTCTAGCCTTGCCTTGGCAGCCCTGCTTTTGGGGGCCTTCCTGGTGCCTGGTGTGGGAGGCAGAACCCACAAGTGACAATCACTTTTTTTTAAAGGTGAAATCCATGGGAATCCCTAGTAGGTGAAAGCTGAGGCTGCCTAATATTGCTATAGTCAGGCAGGTGACACATGAGTCAGCCTGGCTGTGGGTAGTGACTAGCTCATGTCCCCATTGAGGGCCTAGGTCACTTCCTCTCTGTGACATGATTTGTTGGGTTTGAGATTATTTTGGATCTTCTGTCATTAATGTGGTCTGTAGGCTATAGGGCCTTTAGGAATTAGTCCTCGGAGATGGGACATTGAGGGGGGTGGAGGTGGAAGGCAAAGACAAGAGCTCTCAGAAGACTAAGCTTGCTGTAGCCAGAGTAGAGAAGAGGAAGGGGTCATTCTTTGGTACTTCCTACATGCCCATTCCAGTGCTAGGTTTTTTTGTTTTGTTTTGTTTTTTGTTTTGTGACATAGTCTCACTTGGTCACTCTTGGTAGAATGCTATGGCATCTTCGCTCACAGCAATCTCAAACTCTTTGGTTCAGGCAATCTTCTTGCCTCAGCCTCCCAATACCTGGGTATTTTTTAGAGATGGGGGTCTCTCTCTTGCTCAGGTTGGTCTCGAATTCATGAGCTCAGGCAATCCACCTGCCTTGGCCTCCCAAATGCTGGGATTATAAGGTGTGAGCCACTGTGCCTGGACCTTAGTACTAGGTTTTAAGGTATTTTATGGTTTAATCCTTATAACAGCTCTGCAAGGTGGAAACTATTACTATCTCTATTGGTATTTTTTTTTTCTTTTTAATTTTTTTATTATTATTATTAATTTTTTTAGAGACAGAGTCTCACTTTGTCACCCTTGATAGAGTGCCGTGGTGTCACAGCTCACAGCAACCTCCAGCTCTTGGGCTTAGGTGATTCTCTTGCCTCAGCCTCCTGAGTAGCTGGGACTACAGGTACCCACCACAACGCCCAGCTATTTTTTTTGTTGCAGTTTGGCTAAGACCGGGTTTGAACCCACTACCCTCAGTACATGGGGCCAGCACCCTACTCACTGAGCCATAGGCACGGCCCTTTTTTATTATTTTTTATTGTTTGGGATTCATTGAGGGCACAAAGAGTTAGGTAATACTGATTGCATTTGTTAGATAAAGTCCCTCTTATAATTGTGTCCTGACCCCAAGAGGTGTGCCATACTCCATGACTCCCCATCCCTCTCCCTTTCCTCCTCACCCAACATGTATTAGCTCATCTACTGCCTTCATATTAGAATAAAGTGCATCAGATTCTTGCTTCTCCATTCTTGTCATACTTTAGAAGAATGTGTTGCACCTCCTCCAGGTTAATACAAAAGATGTAAAGTCTATCTTTTTGGTGGCTGAATAGTATTCCATATACCACAGTTTGTTAATCCATTCCTGAGTGGGTGGGTATTTAGGCTATTTCCCACATTTTGGTGATTGTAAATTGAACTGAGATAAACAGTCTAGTGCAAATGTCTTTATGATAAAAGGATTTTTTTTCTTCAGGTTAGATGCCTAGTAATGGCTTTGCAGGATTAGATAAACGGTCTAATTTGAGTTCTTTGAGAATTCTCCATACTTCTTCCAAAAATGAGGATATAGACTCCCAGAGGCCAGCCGTCTTGCTGGAGAAGACATAGCAGCCAGGGGCAGAGTGAAGGTTTAAGCCCACATTCCTTTCCCTCCATGTGTGACTGAGGAGCGAAGAGCTCCTGTCCCATTCCCAGGCCACACCTTGACCACATTTAACTGGGATGAGTGGGAATCTTAGTGACCACTAGGCATTTGTTTTGAGTTTGGAGCAAAGAGCTGGAGTGGTCAACTTTGTCATTGTAGCTTTCGTTTCTGAAGCTGCTAGGATTGGAGTGTCCTCCCTATAAGGTGGTTCCTGACAGCCCATTCATTGACTTTTGGCATCTGATAACCTATATTGACAGCTCAGAGCCCCGTCCTCGTGTCCTAAGGCTCTTAGAGCCAAAAAGACACGATCTTCTCCCCTCCCCATCATCAAAGGGCACATCAAGGACATCACAGATTCTATGGCCCCCCAGGCTCCCTGCCGTCCATTAGGGCACACTTTAAATATCGTATACATTTCCTTCTGCTGTTGTGACAAATGACCACAGACTTAGTGGTTTTAAAACAGCCTTACAACTTATAGTACTGGAGGTTGAGAGGCTAAAGGGGAACAGCAGGATTGTATTTTTTTCTGGAGGCTTTGGGAAGAATCCATTTCTACCTTCAAGAGCCCACTTGGATTCCTTGGTTCATGTCTTCCAGTCTCCCTCTCACTTCTGTCCTCACATTACTATTTCTGACTCTCCTGCTCCTTATCAAGGCCCCTTGTAATAGACATTTGGACCCACTGGTTAATCCAGGATAATCCCCATCTCCAGATCCTTAACTTAATCATATCTGCAAAGCCCTTGTGCTATGTAAAGTAGCATTCCCCAGACCTGGAGATTAGAATGTGGACCTCCTGGGGGTGCATGATTCAACCCAACACAGGTATCACAGAGAGGCAGTGCAGGAGGAGATAGACCGATGAGCTGTGTGATGCAGGATAAGAGCCTGGCATCCCCTGGGCTTCTTGTCTGTCAGCAGAATGAGGAGGTCACCTCTGTGACTTCCAGGATTTTGTACACCTTATTTCTTTTCTATAGACTCACTGTCTCCAGGCCACCCACTCATGGTGCCCCAGGGCCCTGAGTTGCTGTGGCATCTCCCGTGACAGCCACATTATTCCCACAGACGACAACACTAGGCTTTGTCTTTTATGAGGCCACATAGACTTAAAAATACAAACTCATCGTGACCCCATTGTTCATGTCTTCCTCCCCACTGATCAGTATAAGCACTGGGCAGAAACAGTTGGCCCACAGCCATTGGTGCTGTGTGGGCCCTGGCTGGGAGGGATGTTCTTGGAGACAGAGGCTTCCTCTGGGGTAGGGAGCCTGAGAGTATGAGAAAGAGGGTACTGGCCAAGGGTTTCCAAGGGCAGCCTGACCTGGGGCCAGAGGACATTAGACAGGCTTGAATGAATCAACTTGCCCCTAGGCCAAGAAGTTAGTTACCAAGGAAAACAGCCACTGCTTGGCCACTGATAACAGAACCCTGATTGTGCAGCAGGAAGGGCTCCTGCCAGATACTCAAACTCTTCATTCTCCTTCTCTTCCACCCTCTGCCACCTGGCCTCCCTCTGTATGGGGCCCTGGGACCCCTCTCCAAGAGACAGCCCAGCCCAGTATGGTGTGAGTGCATCATATTTTCCAAGGCCTTAGCTCAAGCTGGCAGCATGTTGATAGCCTTGTGGCCTGGCCATGTTTGGATATCCTAGATTCTCGAGACTAAGTGGAAGTGTTCTCGGGGGAGGTAGAAGATGAAATGGGTGCACAGGCTCTGTACCTGCTGGCAGCTACCGCCACAGATGTTTGATGCTGCCCATCCTGGGGCTACAGCCTTGCGTTGAGCCCTGGGGAGACATGAAGATATGTGCAAGATACGTACTGAAGAGCTGCTTCAGTAGCTGGAATATAGGGGCTTGGTTCTAAAGTGGGGGCTACTAAATCTCACTGGAGGTCAGCAAGACTTCCCAAAGGGATGTCTTAAAAAGGGCCTGGAAGGCTGACTTGTGAGTAGGGGTTTGCCATGCCAAGAGAAAGCAGGGTTAGGATGGTGAGAGACGAGTACATGCCAGCATAGACACAGAAGGACAATAAGAAATGCTACCATTGGGGTTGGGGACACATATCACTGGTGTGTGGGGTGAGTAGCAAGATAGAGTCAGCCTTGAATTGAAATGTTAATGGACAGGGCCCCCAGAGCCTCCACATCCCCAATCTTTCTTGCTGGGCCACCAGAGTAAGCAAGAAGCTTATGACCCTTCTAGGGTTAGGGCAGCAGGGGCTCCTTTCTAGGTCACCCCCAATTTAGCACAGCCCTGAGGGAGCACTGCTACCCAGGCTTCCTTTTCCTGGTCCTGTGGGCCCAGCCGGGATAAGATTTTCTACAAAGAGGCTCAGCGCCTGTAGCTCAGTGGCTAGGGCACCAGCCACATACACCAGAGCTGACAGGTTCAAACCCAGCCCAGGACCGCCAAACAACAGTGGCAACTACAACAAAGAAATAGCCAGGCATTGTTGCAGGCAATTGTAGTCCCAGCTACTTGGGAGGCTGAGGCAAGAGAATCGCTTGAGCTCAAGAGTTTGAGGTTGCTGTGAGCTTTGATGCCACAGCACTCTACCGAGGGCAACGTAATAAGACTCTGTCTCAAAAAAAAAGAAAAAAAAAAAGAAAAGATTTTCTACAAAGAAAGGTTTCCGGGCAGCCCTGTGGCTCAGCGAGTAAGACGCCGACCCCATATACCGAGGGCTGTGGGTTCAAACCCGGCCCCGGCCAAACTGCATCAAAAATTAGCCGGGCGCTGTGGCGGGCGCCTGTAGTCCCAGCTACCTGGGAGGCTGAGGCAAGAGAATCACTTGAGCCCAAGAGCTGGAGGTTGCTGTGCGCTGTGACTCCACAGCACTCCACCGAGTACGATAGAGTGAGACTCTGTCTCCACAAAAAAAAAAAAAAAAAAAAAGAAAGGTTTCCATCTCCCCACCCAGGAGGCCTCTGGGCTGTGAAGTAAGGTGACAGCTCATGGTTCCAGTGTGGATGCTGGACCTGAACTCATAGGAAGCAAAGTGACACCTCGTTTCTTCCCAGGGCTGAGCAGGCCAGGCTGTTTTCCCACATGGCTATTGGCATTCCTGGAGTAATCCTGTGCAAGGATTTATACTTCTGGGGCAGCAGGGCTACTAGGAGGCATGTGGTCAGCTTAGTCTGAGTTCCTGACCCCCTTTGAGGGGTTAACAGCCAGGAACAAGATAGGGTAGCAAGATAAACCCTCAGGTCATAGGCACTCAGGAGAGGTGGGCACCCAGCCCCAGGAGTGGAGGAAGGAGCTTCTCGGCAGGCAAGCCTGAGCAGTCCCTTCGTGTCATGCTGGTGCCGGATCCCTGCAGCTGCCCCAGGATGCAGGGCCCCACCCCCTGCCAGTCTCTGCTCAGCCTGGGCTTGCAGCTGTCTGCGCACATGGGCATCTTGAGTTCTGTGTGGTTTAACTTAACAGCTTGGGACTTCAGGGCAAAAGGGTGGGAATGTATGCAAATGAATAAGCACATTTGTACAAAAACAGTCTTAAGTTTCAGCTCACCCACCATTTCAGCTGTGTCCCCCGATTTCCTGTAGCCAAAAATAATGATGTTTCCATGTCCCTGCCACATTGGGTGACCAGCCTTTTCTTTAGTGTATAGTGATCTGACTTGGGCTGATAATTAGCCCGTATTTTTAGTCCATGGGCAATTCTCAATGGTAACTGGGTCTATTAAACTTGATTCAGACGTGACAGCTTAAATTGTAAACAGCTGTGAAGAGTTTCATACTTAATTACCATATTTAAGTTTTGCCATAAAGTGCTTGTACTTCCATCAAAAATGTAAATGATGGAGACATTCAAATGAGATTTCATACTTCATGAAGTTTAATTTGCACAGATCCATCAGCTTGTTTAGGAATTTTAAATATTTTTTAAAGAGTTTTAAAGACAGTGGCCATGGATTCATTTCTCAATTAAATTGAGTTGTTTGGTAGAGGGAAAGGAGTGGTGGTTAGGCCTGAACTTGTCCTGCACTTGAAAGAAAGAGGCTGGTGTTTTCTTCTCTGGGCCAGGGCTTTCAGAAGGAAGCTAGATGTTTCCGGTGACAGCTACGAGCTTTGGGGATGTCCATCCCCAGAGCTGAGCTGGTTAACCCTACACTGAGATCACTGAGAGAGAATATGGACTGAGGATGGGTCCTGACTGGAATGAGGCGTCAGGAGGCCTGGCCCTTGGACAAATGTAGTTCACCAGCTTTGTTGCCACTTCTGAGGAGACAGGGGTGTTCAGACTGATTCTTGTACTTTGGGAGGACAAGGACATGTGAGCTAGTGATGCTTTCATATGTGTGATGCCAAAGGGAGGTGGATAGAGCTAGAGGAACCCAGAGAGAGAAGACAAGAGAGAAGTGATAAATGAATTGGAACCGAAGGAGTGGATGGGAAGTCCCCAGGGGTGAAAGGCTAAGGTGTGGCCCTTCCTTACAGGTGGCTTATGGCACTGAATGGTTTTGGTCCCCTGGCATTCATTGATATCTTGCTGCTGCCAGGAATAAGCTTCCTGATCCCTTTTGGGATCTTATTATAAACCCCTCTAACAGACATAGTCCTAACCAGAGCCTGCCCTTCATCTCTCTGTTGCAGGGCAATGACTGGGTCCTTCCAACTCTGACTTTTCTGTTCTCCAGTTCCGAGACTAAGTTAGTGTATGAAGTCCTCAGGTAATTATGGCAGGCTTCTTGGAGGAAGTAAACCTCACAGCTCATTGAATTTAGGCAAGCCCAAAGGGAAAGGAAAAAACTGGAGGTGAACAAGACCATCCATTGTAAAGGTGAGACACTAGAATGAGAGTGGAAACTTTGGCAGGGCTATAGGAGGTAGTGAAGATAGGACCCTTATGCCCCTCCCTTTGGGGACCTTGGAGGGGCCAGGACCCTACCTTTGCCCAGTACACAGGGCCTGGGGCAGAGCCTCAAGAAGCTACAGGGAGGGAGCTGGGGGCCTGGCCTCAAGTTCCCAGCCCTCCAGTTCAAACTTGCTCTGCCCTGGCTGACACTGCACTCCTCCCCACCCCCACTTCCTGTTTTCAGGCACAGGCTGTCACCCTCACTGTAGCCCAGGCCTTCAAAGTCGCCTTTGAATTTTGGCAGGTGTCCAAGGAAGGTGAGTCTTTTTCATTGACATTATGGGTGGAGCAGGGAGTAGGAAGGCAGATAAAGGCCTAGACCAATTCCCAGCTTTAATTACACACCTGGCTCGTGACTTTGAACAGATTGCTTCCCTCTTTGAGTCTCAGTTTTCTCATCTGATAAGTGGGAATAGCCATCTACCTCCCCCAGGGTGCTTGTGAGAATTAAATGACATCTGCAAGGTTTCCTTCTTGCTGGAGACCTAAGACTACCACCTGAGATTGGTCACAGCCTGCCTAGTGATTGCTGGGCACAGAGTGCTGGGTCTAAGGTCCCACATGCTGTGCTTTCTTCCCACAGAGAAGGAGAAGAGGGAGAAAGCCAACCAAGAGGGAGGAGACGTCCTGGGGGCCTGCCATGACAGCACCCCCTCATTGAAGAGCTGTGAGTCTTGGGCAAGGGATGGGGCTGGATGCAGCTGTATGGCATTGGGTCTGCCTTTTATCCAGAGGGCCCCCGCTCCTGCCTGGCCTGGAGAAGACTCTTGGCTTTTTTTTTTTGTTTGTTCTGTTAAATAATACTTGTTCTTTATAGATACATTAGAAAATGTAGATAAAGGGAAAAAATTATTTGTTTTGGTGCATATTGTTGCAGATATATCCCTATGCAAATATATAAATATATGTGTATATCCCTGTACACTTTAAATCCTATTATGTATTCTCTTTAAAAAATTAGCAACTATTGTGGATGTAAAAGTTGCACTATAAACCATTAGTAAGGGACAGGCTCTCACCTGTGCGCAGTTGTGCAGCTGCCAGGAGGGAGGGGCCAGGGTGAGGCCATGTCCGTGGTGGGAGTCAGGATTAGGGCAGCCCAGGAAGCTCCAGGATAGGGCCAAGAAAGAAGGAGTAGCTCATCCATTGACACATCTATTCAATCCCCTCAAAGTGGTCATCACTGGAAACCTGCTGGACTTGGAAGAGACAGCCAAGGCCCCACTGTCCACAGTCAGCGCTAACACCACTAACATGGATGAGACACCTCGGCCTCAAACCTTGAGCAACAGCAGTGTTGTCTGGGTGAGTGGGCATGTAGCCTGGTGACCTGCACAGAGATCAGTGCCTGTTCTCTGAATGAGTCTGAGGCTGCTTCAGAGGCCAGGCCCTGGGAACCATGACTTGTGGGCCTCTGGGAGGACCAGACCCAGCTGGGTAGTGCCCAGGCCCAGGATCAGGGATGAACAATGTCCCTTTTGAACCTAGGGCTGTGTCCCAAATAGACTTGGCTCCTAGCACAGCTGTCTTCTCACAAAGCCTAGCCTTTTGGCCTGATCATGCATGGCTCTGCCCACCACAAGACCAACCAAAGGCACCCTTGTTCTTAGTGTGGCAGGACTTGCTGCTGACACCTCCCCCATAGCCATCTGAATGAGGAGCCAGAGACTTGGGCAGTCACCAGCTTGGCCCCTGACTCACTCTCTGACTCAGGACAAGCCCCCTAACCTCTCCATCTCAGCTTTTTCATCCCCTCAATGAGGACAATGACCACTGCCATAGACTGTCTCAGAAGACCCTGAAATTTTTTTATTTAATTTTTCATTTGGAAATAATTTCAAACAATTTACAAAAATAGTACAAAGAATTCATTTTTGCCCTTCATCCAGATTCCCCAAATGTTAACATCTTGCATAACCACATTACAGTGATTAAATCAGGAAATTAACAGGGATACCACACTGTTGTGTAATCTATTGAGTTTATTTACATTTCTCCACTTGTCCTTCCAATGTTCTTTTTCTGGCCTAGGGTCTACCATAAAGTTGCATGTTAACTTGCCCTATTTCTTTAATTATTAAAAATCTGGGACATGGAGGAACTTGGAAATCTTGTAAGTCTCTCTGGCTGTTGTGAGCTCCCCATATGTCCTTTAAGCCTGTTCTCCACAGTCTGAGAACTGCCCTTGCCACCTGCCCATCCTTGCGGGGAGACCCATCTTTTTCCCACTGAAGCTGTGGGATTCCTACCATCAGTTAGTTAGCCCTCATAAGCTTGGAATTTTGGCTTGGCTTTTGGAAGTGGATGAAGGCAAGAAAACCTTCCCGACCCTCTTCATTTTGCAATTTGAAAACCATAGAAATCATCTAATCCAATCCCTTCATTTTATGGAAGGAAAAACTGAGTTTCAACCAGGAGCAGTGAGTTGTTCAAGGTGTCATGGGCTGATAGTGGCAGAGTAGGGAATTGAACCCACTCATGTCTTCAGACACCCTGGGATGTGCCCTTTCTCCTGCCCCACATCCCCAGCTGTGTGTCCATGGTCTGAGATGCTGGTGGCAGCAGCTAGGTGGGAGGCCTGCCTGACCCTGCTCCTCTAGCCCCCCACCCTGTACTTATATCCTGAATCCTGTAGCTTACCCAGGGCTGGGACAAGCCCCCCATTGTGAGCATGGCTCCCTGGCTCCGAGTTCACATCTTGTCTTTGTTTTCCCCCAGGAGCTGGATGACGGCCTTGATGAAGCGTTTTCCAGGTAACAGTAGCTGAGTTCCTCATGCTAGGATGTGGGCTGACTCTGCCTTCCTCTCCCTCCTCCAGAGAAGAATCCCCATATTTCTACTCAAGTACATCCAGGGGCAGGGAGCTTTCTGGGGTTGGACAGGCCTGTTAAGCTCTGGCTGGTGAGTCAGAACTATTCCTGGTGGCTGCTCAGCCACAGTCTGGGCTGAACTAAGCACACTGCAGCTCAGGCTGATTCCTTCTTCCTACACCCGGAACAGCCTTCACAAATGGGCTTTTTTTGTTGGCTCGTTCCTTCCAGAGTTTCGTGTTTTTTTAAAAGGGGGCAGAGAGAAGGCAATGCTTAATTAATAAGCCCACTGAGTATTACCCAGAGGGGAATGTTGGGCAAGGTGAGGAGGCATTTTGGTAAAGCCTGAGGGTGGTGCCATTTCTCCCATATTTTTTCCCCACCAGGTGCTGCCCCTATAGCCATGGCTACCTTGGGGACATGCTACTGGAAAGCCTCTGGCTGAGGAGAGGCCTAGGCAGTTCAGTGTTCTAAGCTTTCTTTCAGAACCCTCCATAGCCCCCTACAACCCTCTCATTTCAGAGGCTTTTCTTGGGGGTTTTCCATTATGTGAAAACAGAGTCAGGGGCCTCAGCCTCTTGCCCCCTCTCCACAGATACTGCCCTCCAGAGCCTGATGGCGACTCCGTGGTGCAACCTAGGATGAGGCAGCACACATGGCCCCTCCAGGGAGGCAGAGACATTCTTTTTACTACCTTCCCAGCTTCTCTGGCTGACTATTACCCCCTGTTTGAGGAAAATCTTCCATTTACTATTGTCAGATTATTCAAGTTTCATGTACAGTTTCATGAACAATTTTGAAAATCAGCAAAGCATTAAACAGAAAACAGCACCATCCCATAATCCCACAGCCCAGACTTTTGGGCTTAATTCATGCTAATCTATACATATACATTATTTGGCATTGATCAGCACATCATATTTGCATTTTGGGATCCTGATTTTTCATTTAACATCCATGTGTCAGAAGCATCCTTCCAGGCTATTAAAAGCTTCCCATAAACACCTCTTTCATCAACTGCATAACAAACTCTTAAAGACAGGGCTATCATTTACTTAACTCTCCCCTATTGTTCTGGTTGTCTCCTTTTTTAAATCTATTGTTTGGACAGCCTGGTGTAGAACCCAGTCACAACTAGGGTTGCCTCTTAGCTAGGCAGTCCTCCCCTCCCCACCAGGACTCTACCCCCCCCATGCCCTGCACTAGCTCTGTGCTTTCACTTTCCTGGGCACTTCCTGACAGAGCCCAGGTATGATGTGGATGCTCTGGCCTCTCTGTGAGATGAAAGCATGCCTGCTTCATGCTTTTCTGAGCACCTCCAGGGGAGGTGCTTTGGTCTGAGGCTTCCTCAGCACCTGGGACTTTATTCTCAGGTCCTCTGTCCTGCCCTCTCCCTATCATGCCCTCCCACATCTGACCCTGGAGCTGGCGAGGCTCGACTGGATTCATAGGCCCTTGCCAGCCCCTTGGCCAGTCTGGGCTCACATAGCTCTGCCTTCTAGGCTCGCCCAATCTCGGACAAACCCTCAGGTCCTAGACACTGGACTGACGGCGCAGGACATTCATTATGCCCAGTGTCTCTCGCCTGTTGACTGGGACAAGCCTGACAGCAGCCTGACAGAGCAGGATGACCTCTTCAGCTTCTGAGGGCCTGGGCCCAGCAGGACACAGCCAACCTTGACACATGATGGACCAAAGCCATCTGCAGCCAGGGACCCAGCCTCAAGACCTGCCAGCCACCTTTCTGGGCCGCAGCACCATCAGCCTACAGATCAAAGCTATAGCCAGTCAAGCAGGGGAAAGAGATTTTTTTTTTTAAATCCCCACTATTTCTCTTAAGAACTGAAAGATGCCTTGAATATTTATTCAGTGACTTGTGGTTTGTTCTCAGAAGCCAGTTTACGTCAGGCATGACTCCTGTGTGACGTGTGCAGTGCTGTAACCGGCTCCTGCTCACTCTTCTCAAGCAAGCTTGCTCTGACTGTGGTTGTCAGGATGGTGACCAAAGCATTTCTTGTCCCTTCTCTTTCTAAGGACCTGATGTCCACAGAGACATCCCTGCTCCTGGCTGAAAGCAGTCAGATTTCTGTCATCTTTTGAGCAGAGGAGGACACCCACAGCCTCAGGAGAGGATTGTGTCCTCAAACTCACCTTCCTCAGGGCCCAGCAGGCCTGGGCTTGAGCCCCTGGACCCTGAGGCCCTCAGAGACAGAGGGGCAGCTCCTGACCAAAGACAGCACACTGCTTGGCACTTTAAAACACACACAGCAGGTGTGGCCCCTGGAGGGCTCCTTGCAGGCGCTGCATTGGATAAAGCTTTCTCTCTGCCCTTGCTGAAAGGGCCCACAGTCCCTGTGGATGGTCCCCATCAGTGCTTGGAACCAGTGAAGCTGTCTGCCTCCAACTCCCAGAGTCTGACTGCGACCATGGGGACACTCTCTGTAACTGGCCTCCATTCACGTCACCATCCCTTCCTTCTCCCCTCCTGCAGATCCTGCCTGCTCTTCTGTTTTGTCCGTGTGTTCGTGCGTGATTTTTCTGAGCCCCACCCCTCATACTTTGGGATGGTTTGTGAAACTTTCACCTAGGTTCATTTGGAGGTATTTTATGGCCATTTTTATAGAGGAGGAAATAGGCCACAAGTGTGGAAGGGGCAGAGTCAAGTGAAGAGCCCAGACCTGATGCCAAAGCTGCTTTCTCTGCCTCCACCTCTCACAACTCACACCTCCTTTTTTTCTAGCTTTGTTGTCCTCCCAGGAACCAAAAAACCCCAGCTATTTTCTGACCAAAATGTGTTTCATAACAAACCATCTGGTGCCTTTCCACACAGAACTGGCATAAGCCTCTGTGTCCTGCTAGCTGTCTTGCTGTTGATTTCCATAAAAATGCAAGTGTTTGAAGTCTGCTAATTCAGAGGGTGAAACAAAATCAAACTCTGCAAGCATCATGCTGTTCTCTTTCCTGACACTGTGACCAGTCAGGACATAACCAGCAGCACTCTGTCTTTAGAATCTCTTTCTTTCCTCCTTTCCTTACCCAAGTTGGGCTCTTGGCATCCTGAAGCTCAGCAAAGCTGCCAGCATCTCCTTCATCTTCAGGTGCCTCCCAGGGGCCTGGCTTGTTGAAGCAAGTTTCATGGACCCCAGGACAAACACACAGCATTTCTTTGACTCACTTATCTAAGCATTTCAATTGGAGCACATTAGATGAAAGAGTAGGGGTGAGGGATTGGTGGTCTTTATCAGAGTATGAGGGTAAATCCCTTTCCGCACCCCAGGTCTGCAGCCCCACTATCACCCCAGACCGCCTTGGTTTCAGCCGCTGTATTCGTCATACGTTACCAGTACAGGGCATGACGTATGCTGTCCTTGGCACAAGAGGGCTAGGTCCTGAGAAAGATGGCTGTGTTGTGTGAGCCACTCTGTAGCATTGGTCTCTTGTTGGGAAGCTCTCTGTGTGTTTCCTGCATATCTGCAGATAAGTTCTATTCTGCTTTACGTTGTGATGCCATGAAGAAAGTTCTAAGGAGGATAATACTAATAAATTCTCTTTTTGAAATACAAGCAGCACTTAGTTTGGCTGAGGCTGGATTTAAACCCGCCACCCTCGGTATATGGGGCCGGCGCCCTACTCACTGAACCACAGGCGCTGCCCACAAGTATCACTTAGACGTAGTGACCTGGTGGCCAAGAGTATAGCATCTGATGGCTCCTGCCCTTCAGTGGTGGAAGTAGCAGTGCCCATTTGGACCATGCGCCTTGATTCTGTGCTGTGAGTGGGGGGGCGGGGGAGATGGTCTCAGGGTACCCAGGTTGAAGGCCCAATGGCCCCCCTTTTCACCAGCAGATGGGTATATGTGTGATGAAGTCACCTGTGGATGACTTATCAAGGCCACCAGGGATCCAGTGTGTCAGAATGGACGAGGGCTGTGAACCCCCTGAAGTGTGTACAAGATTTTGTGGGCTCACATGGGCTTTTTCCCGGGGAGGAACAAGGGGGTATGTCTCTTTTCTATCACGTTCTCAAATAGAGCCATAGCATTTATTCACTTACTCTGTGCCAAACATGAGCTTGGCCTGGGGTTAGTGTTCTGGGGGGCCCAGGTGAACACAGGATATGTGGCTTCAGTGTGATGGGGGGTGGTGAGAAGTGTTTTGGTGAACTGGAGACCTAAGGTCTAGCTCTGGCTCTGTTGCACTTGATCAGTCAGTTACCTCTTCCCTCGAGCCTTGGTTTTCCTATCTGTGAAAAGGATACAATAGTCTCCCTATTTTCTACTTCCCTGGGTTTTTTTGTTTGTTTGTTTTTGAGACAGTCTCACTTTGCTAGCTTTGGTAGAGTACCATGGTGTCATATCTCACAGCAACCTCAAACTCTTGGGCTCAAGTGATTTTCTTGCCTCAGCCTCCCAAGTAGCTGGGACTGTAGACACCCACCACAACAATCTGCCTATTTTTAGAGATGAGGTCTCACTCTTGCTCAGGGAATATATCCACCTTGGCCTCCCAGAGTGCTAAGATTATCAGTGTGAGCCACTGTTCCTGGTCTACTTTCCTGGGTTTGCGTGACTTAGAGGTGACCATTATCACATTGTTGATAGTATACTCAGGAGGCTTAGAGGTTATCTTATGGCAAAAGGCAGTTTGGACCAAATACATTTAAGAAAGTCAAAATTGGCTCGGCGCCTGTGACTCAGCGGGCTAAGGCGCCATCCATGTAAACCTGAGCTGGCGGGTTTGAATCCAGCCTGGGCCCGCCAACCAACAATGACGGCTGCAACCCAAACAAAAATAGCCGGACGTTGTGGCGAGTGCCTGTAGTCCCAGCTACTTGGGAGGCAGAGGCAGGAGACTCGCTTGAGCCCAGGAATTGGAGGTAGCTGTGAGCTGTAATGCCACGACACTCTACCCAGGGTGACAGCTTGAGGCTCTGTCTCAAAGAAAAAGAAAAAAAAAGAAAGTCAAAATTGATAATAATAGCTTATATTAAGTGAGCTCTTACTATGTGGTGAGGGCTGTACTGTGCTCTTAACTATCTCATTATAATGGCTGTGTTGCACCCAGGTAGTTTTAGCTCCTAGTACTGCAGGGCACAGCAAGGAAGGCGGTTGCACTGTAGTATTTGGCAGGGCACAGCCTAGACACAGACCCTTATCTGTGTCCTGGCCTCCTAGCCCCATCTGGTTGAGCAGCCGAAGGCCTTCTTTTGATCTGTGCATTGACCTTCACAGAAAGGCTGCTCTCTCTAGCTTCCTCCAGCCAGCCCTTCAGCTGCAGCTTGTGGGGGCTCCTTGGGCATTTATCTCTTTATCCCTTCTGAACAGTGGTGTTTTAAGTGTCCACAACCCAGAGGAAGAGCCCTCTGATGTCAACCACTGGGTACACTCCCTGTGAATTCTTAGATGACTAAGAAATTCTCTCCCTTCTTCTTTCTCCCATAATCTGAAAAGACACCCAACAAGTTCATCTTTCGGTTTAAATTTGGCCAATGTCTTTGGTCTCCGGATGTCTCAAATTATGAATCCTGAACACCCGCCGTCTGTTCTTTCATGCATAACGGATAAAGCCAGGAAGAACAAAGTCGCCTTTCAGATTTGATGTGACCTTCAGCTTCACAGAGTGGATGTAGGGGTCTTCTCTCCCAGGAGGAGATAACCAACCGAATTAAACCTCCCCAAGGACTTCTGGACAAGCCTGGACAGGGAATCTGGGTGGATTCTGTCTGGGGTTCTGGCTTGGGGCCTAGGCTTTACCCAATCTTCTTTCCTCCACCATGTCCCACATAAGGATTAGAACAGGTGGCTTGTCTGATTCTTAAGAAGGACTGTTTGACCCCATTAGGTTCTTTACACCTGACATTAGTGACATGTATGGGTCCTCACAGCCATCTATGAGGTAGGGGGTCCTAGTCCCACTCTCCAATTAAGGCGACTGAGTGAGGGTCTGGGAAGATGAGTCAACCATAGTCTCACATCTCTTAAGATGTGAACCTGGGATTTGAACCCTGCCTGATTCCAGCATGTATTTCCACTGCACTGAGCCAAAGGGCAAACCCCAGCTGAGCTGCCCATGCTGTGCTCTCCCTTACCAGCAGCCCAGCTACCACCAAACATACCAGGACCTGCCAGCCAGCAGGTGCTTCCACAGTCAGAGTGTCAGGCAGGGCTGATGTCTTGGACTGGCCAGAACAGAACCCTCCCTTCCCAACTGGCTGCCTGTTGGAGCTGCTGCTCTGTAACTGCCCAGTTTAGGACCCAGCAGAGCTGTGTCTTAATACGTTACCCATCTTGCCCCCAGCAGCATTGCACAGCCTGCAAGAGTGAGCTTTGGTGAGAAGGAGTCTTCCCTGGGAACGATAGTGAATGCCGGCCTTGGAGAGAGTGGGAAGGAGGGCCATACATGTCTGGAACACCAGCAGCATCTAGTTTGAGTGTTAGCTAGTTTGGGCTGCTGTACCATGACTGCATCTCTGTTATAAGCCCATTTTAGAGACAGTGACGCTAAAGCCCTTGGAGGTTGCATGGTCTGCCAGCCTCCCACAGCTGGTAAGGAACAGGTGTGGGACTCAACAGCCCATGTGTCCCCACCATCCCAGGTAAACCTGTCTCTATAGGTCACCTGGAACATTTGCAGAATACAATGACCTTGCTTACCTAGGACCTCCTGAACCCAACAAAGGTACCCTTAGCTAAGTGTCCAGCACAGAAGTGTGGCACCAGATTGATGCCTTTGCTTCCAGCTGGAACAGATGTGGGCTAGGTCATAAGTAATTGTTGCTAGTCAACAGTTCTGGCCTGTATGGACGAAGCTGAGTCATAGCTACCCTTGACCCCTCATGGCCCAGGGGTTGTAGTTCCCTGGAAAGTGCCAGGGCTTAGGCTGTGTTTGCAGCACCCCAGTGGGACACGGGAGGTTAGAGCTGAAGGATAGTGGCTGAGGAAACCAGGGCGGCCTCCTAAGGAAGGGACTATTCCAGCTGGGCCCCAAAGGAAGGGCAAGATGGATGGAGACTGCCTTTGCCAGCCTGGGAGTCCTCTGAGGCCAGGCTTGTCTGGTTCATCCCATAGCCTCAATGCCCAGCAAAGCACCTGGCATGGGGTGGCCATCAGTGAGTCAGTTCATCAAAAGGGGAATTAGCCTGGCTTCCCATGAGTACCTGCTGAGAGAAGGGGCAGCCCTGCATCAGCAGATGTGTTGAAGCCTCAGCAGGTCCATGGTCTACTGTGTGGGTTTTCAAAGCCATTGTAGGACAAGCTCCCCTATGCACACTGGGCTTAGGTATTCTGGATCTCTGTGCCACATAGCTGGTGGCCAGCACACCTAGCTCAGCTTGGGTTTGGTGGAACATGGTGTGTGGTCCACCCCTCTGCCCCAACCAAAGATCTTGGTTTTCATTTTTTTTTTGAGACAGAGCCTCAAGCTGTCACCCTGGATAGAGTGCAGTGGCATCACAGCTCACAGCAACCTCCAATTCCTGGGCTCAAGCGAGTCTCTTGCCTCCACCACCCAAGTAGCTGGGACTACAGGTGCCCACCACAATGCCCAGCCATTTTTTTGGTTGCAGCTGTCGTTGTTTGGCGGGCCCGGGCTGGATTCGAACCCTCCAGCTCAGGTGTATGTGACTGGCGTCTTAGCCCGCTGAGCCACAGGCGCCGAGCCAAGATCTTGGTTTTCAAACTGTCTTCAAAGCAAAAAGCTTAAATGTCAGTGTGGAAGAGCCCCTTAAAGGTCTCCAGCCACACACTGTTTACAGTTGGGAGCTGAGGCCTACAGAGGGCACAGGACATCTCCAGGATGCTCAGGCAGTGGAGAGAGCTGGGATTTGTCCCTTGTTCTCCGCAGACTCCATACCCAGTCGTCCATCCTCCCTGTGCAGAGAAATCTTTTCCACTGTCACCGGAAGGGGGCCACATGCTGAAGGTCTGCAGGGCTGGCACGGAAGTGGAAATGATTATGATAAGGAGAGGCTGAAGAAAGGACCTTTGTGAATTCTCAAGCATGTAATGAGCATTAACTCATCATCCCTCTCTTCATTCTACCCCTCAAGGGCCCCGAAGTCTCATCTGCAGCTCGAGCTGCTGGCACAGATGCTTGAAAGAGAGCACAGAGCTGTAATTAGAGGCGCAGCCCCTGGAGCCACAGCAAACCAGGCTGGGTTTGAGTCCTGGACTGGCCACTTAGCCGTGTAAACGATACCATATCCTGCGTCTCAGTTTTCTCATCTGCAAAACAGGCTAACAGCACTGTCCAAACAGCATGTTGGGAGGGGTAAATGAGCTGACACAAGTGCATGTCTGTGAGGTACTGAGAAGTCCCTACACCATGGCTGTCACTATTGTTATTATTGCTGTTGGGGGCTGTCTGGGAGTGGGGGGAGGATGGAGGTGGATGGGAAAGATCAGTTTCTCTCAAGGGGTAAGGCCCACCCAAGTTGGCAGAGCTGAGGAGGGGAGAGTCATGTCCTACCAGCTTCCATCATGATTCCACCTGGGCGCATGCCCTGGCCCCTTTCCACCACCAAACTGTGCCCTCAGGAAACTCGCTGCAAAATTCATTGTCAAGGCAGGAAACATTCCACTCCCACTATTTCAAGGAGGAAAGTATTTAATACAGAGAACCAGCTCACAAAACCCCAGGAAGGGCCAGGGTGCCAAGGAGCTACCTGCAAGGGCTCCAAGGTCTGAGAAGGCTGGAGCTGAGAGAGGCGCTGGGTGCCCTGGCTGCCCCTTAGGGTGTATGGTGGCTGAGCATTGGCAAGGCCATCGGGAGGCGTGGTTTGCAGGCATCCAGCCCCCGAGGACCTGTGGAAGCGAATGGAAATGAACTGAGACCAGCTGGTGGCCCCCTACCCTGACACCCTGGTGGGGGCAGAGGATGTGGGGGAAGGGTGGAAGAACCTCACTGCCACACCTACTGTGTGCTCTGCTAACAGCTCACACACGTTACCTATCATCTCATCCTTAGGAATCCCTAGCCATGTGAGACCTGGAGAGGTGAGCTGATAAAGACTGGATGAAACCAGGACCTCACCTCAGTGCTTTTGGCTTGTGGCTGGGGCTGTCCCCTGTGCTCTCTGAGCGAGGCTGGGCTTCAGGGATCACTCATCACCACCGCTGACTGGACCCCCACCACATGCCTGGCTGCATTCCGGGTGCTTGGAACACAGTGGCAAACAAACTCTTGTCCTCATAGAGCTGACGTTCTACTGGGGATAGCCCTCTCCCATGTTTGTAAAGAGCACGGGTGGTGTCAGGAAGGAAGAAAGGCAGGGCAGGACTGGGGAGGAGCTTGGTGGGCAGTGCTGCTTCACTTAGGGGTCAGGGATGTTTGAGACCTAGATGAAGGAGGGGGGCCAGAGGAGCCATGAAAGAGAAGAGCCAATGCAAAGCCCTGAGTCTGGAAGTGGTTGCTAGGTGCAGGAGGGGGAGGAGGTTGGGGAAAGAGCAGGCAGGCCACAAGGCCATGCAAGGCTGCAGACTGAGGCAAGTTGAGTTGGTGTGAGGCTTGGTGTGGTGTCATGAGGACATGAAGGCCAAATGCTGCACACATGACAGGATCAATGCAGAGACTGCCAGGAGACTTTGGCAAGCGTCCCTGGTTGGCCCAAGAGAGAGCAACTTCTGGGCTTGAAAAGTAGCAGGTAGAAGCTAGAAAAGGCAACAGCATTTCCTCCCCTTTCGCTGTCCAGTTGGGGCATCCAGGTTAGTCTAGGAAAACAACATGTGCTTGGCTAGAGACCTAGATTTGATGATGATCCCAAATCTGTGTTGATAGCTCTGTGGGTGTCTGTGGGTCTAGGCATGCCAGCAGTCTGAGACTGGGGTTTGTGCATTGTTGAGTGAAGTGGAGGGCTGGTGTCTCTCAGCTCCTGCCAGCCTTGAGTGAGGCTGTGATGCAGTGAGTGCCTATGGGCACGTTGTGGCATTTCATTTCTCTGGATGTGTGTAAGTGAGCATGCATCAGCTCTGTGGGTATGTGTGTGCTCCAGGCTTGTACCCCTGAACATGCAGGAGCTGGGGGGCAGCTTGTGTGTTCTTTGTACGTGTCACTGGGTACCTGCTTGTCCATAGGGGGCAGCAGAGAGGATGCCTTTAACTTTGATCCTGTCACTCTCTGGGCCCCCTGCTCTACCTACAGAACTTAGCTCTAGTCGTTACAGAGAATCAAAGTATATGGCTCCTGGGACCCAGCAGGGTTACCGCTTCCTTCCTGGGGGCTTGGATATAAGGTCAGCTCCACACCACAGTCTCTGACAAGTAAAGTAGAGAGGACTTGCAACACATGGTTGGCACATGCAGTGTTTTAAACCCAGAGCCCAGGCGGCGCCTGTGGCTCAGCAAGTAGGGCGCCGGCCCTATATGCCAAAGGTGGCGGGTTCAAACCCAGCCTTGGCTGAACTGCAAAACAGAAAAATAGCCAGGCGTTGTGGCGGGCGCCTGTTGTCCCAGCTACTTGGGAGACTGAGACAAGAGAATCGCCTAAGCCCAGGAGTTGGAGGTTGCTGTGAGCTGTGTGATGCCACGGCACTCTACTGAGGGTGATAAAGTGAGACTCTGTCTCTACAAAAAATAATAATAATAAAAAAAAAACCCAGAGCCCCTTTCTCTAAGGTCGGCAGGTGGCCCAGGACTGTCCCCACCCTGTAGGAATACTGTATGATGGTTGGCCCCTGCCAGCCCTGAGTAGAGTCAGATTCCTGGACCTGGGGGATGCCTGACCCTAACCCTATCCCTAACCAAAGGGCCCCAAACTCTCATCATCTCCAAGGTCTGCCTGACCTTCACCAGCACTCAAACCTGGGCCCTAACTCTAGCACTAATCCAAAGGTCCTGAACCCTCTTCAACCTCCTGGGTCTCCTGACCTTAACCATTACCCCAAGCTGGACCCTAACTGTAGCCCTCATCCTAGGGCCCCAAATCCTCTTCAACCCACAAGTCCATCTGACCCTAATTGTCACCTGACTTGGGCCATGAACCCCGCCTTTGCCCTAGAGCTCTGAACTCTCTTTACCTCCCAGGCCCACCTGAAGCTGGGCCCTAACTCTAGTCCTTACCCAAGGGCCCCAAACCCTCTTCATCCCCAAAGACCACCTGATTCTAATTATAACCCGAAGCTGGGCCTTAATTATAGCCCTCATCCTAGAGCAGCAGTTCTCAACCTGTGGGAACTGGTATTAAAGGGCCAGGCATTAGGAAGGTTGAGAACCACTGCCCTAGAGCCTTGAACTCTCTTCATCCCCATGGGCTACCTGACCCTCACCATCACCTGACCCTGGACCCTAACCCTAGTCTTCATCCACAAGGGTCTAACTCTCTGAAGTAGGTACCATCCTCAATTTATTAAATAGGAACCTGGGGCCCATAGGGGTGGAGTTACTCACCAGGGCCACTCAGCTGGGAGTGGGCAAAGCCTGGATTTGAATTAGGCAGTTGCTTCCAAAAGCAGCAGCTTCAGACAGTGCCTGACTTATAATCATTGGTGGTTGTTACTACTGAAGCTCAGAGAGAGGAAGCGATGTGCCCCAGGTCACACAGACAGGAGGGACAGGGTCAAAATTGAAAATGGCCTAACCAGGCGGCACCTGTAGCTCAGCAGCTAGGGCGCTGGCCACATGCACTGGTGGTGGCAGGTTCGAACCCGGCCCTGGCCTGCCAAACAACCATGACAACGACAACAAAAAACAACCTAACTGAACACACCACTGTTCTTTCTCTTTCTCCCTCACTATCCACCTGGCATTTGGGGGAAACTGAAGAGGGGACACTCAGAAGGGTGGAGGACAGACTGTTGACCCAGGGCTTTCCTCCTCTTCAAAGAGCAAGGACAAAGGGCAGCCCCCATTGTGAGTCTGTGTCTCAGTGAGGCCCTCCCATTGTGGAGGCTTGAGGCCCACAGTGGGGGTCCAGGCCAGTGCTTGCTCTCTCTAAGGGTGGCGGGCCTCTGTTGAGAGCAGGGGGCTGTGGGTGGCTCTGCTAGGGGAGGTCTCAGCTGGGCTGTGGATGTCTGGCTGGTGGTTCCTGCCAGCAGTGATATCCCTCCCTGGGTGCAGGAGTGGGTCCCAGTCCTGCGGCTTACCCCAGGCCACAAAGGCCTTTGCCAGCAGCTTCCTCTGCCTGAGAGAGATCAGGAGGGAGCACGCCTTGAATGCTGCTTTATTGCAATAAGTTTGTCTATTCAGCTCATTACATTTAATTAGAATTATTTAATTAGAATCTTAATAAAAGAGTAAAGCAGGAAGGAGGCTGAGGGAGGGAGGTAAGGAGATCCGTGCTGAGCCTGTGAAGAAGACTCAGCTGGGAGGGGGAAGTGGCTGCCAGGACATGTGCCTGGAAGGCTGGACAGAGCCACCAGTGCCCAGGGTTCAGGAGGGGAAAGACTACAGGCAGGTGGGGTGGGCGGGGATGGAGTTTGAGGCACCTGGGGGTAGGGACAGGATGAGGAGAAGGTTCAGAGCAGAAACCTGGAAGCACCCCTCCAAGACTTGTTTTCCTTATCTGTACATGGGGGCAGTAATGGAACCCACCTCATGGGGCTCTTGTGCGGATTAGGTGAGCTACTTCATGGAAAGCACTTGGAACACTACCTGGTACACAGTCAGTGCCATGTGCACTAGATATTGTGATTGTTGGTATTGTCTGAGTGGAGATGTCCAGTAGGTGGTTATTTAAGCCAACAAGGACTCAGAGAGCAACCTGGGCTGGGGACATAGCTTTGGTAGTCACCAGAGATGCTGCAGCTGTTGGTGAGTTCCCCACTTCAAAGCATATGGTAAAACTGTTGTCACCCAACCACTCTCCTTTTTTCTCATTCCCTGGAAAACCTCAGTTTCATTCAAAGATCTGACCCTAACAGAGCCCTTGCTCTTCCAGGAGAGCTGACCCCACACCTCAGCTCCAGAGGGGATCCTGGTGAGACTAAGCCAGTCTGGTCACGCCATCCGCTGGTGCTGGCCTCCAGAGAGGCTGGAGGGCATGACCTGGTTCCAAGTGCTCTCTCACTCTCTTTATCTGTCACTTTCTCTCACACGCATGCTATGTCTCTCTTACTCTCTGTCCCTCTTTCCTGGACATGTAAACAAAGAAGTGGGAGGCCCATGCCACCCATTTAGGGAACCAGATCTAGGATGCGGTGTGCTGGTATGCCACTTCTTCAATTTAAAAAGGAAAGAAAAGCCCTGATTGTAGCATTTGCTGATTCTGAGTATAAATATGCCCAGCACGGACAATTCTAAGCTACCAACGTAACATCACTGAGCTTGGAGTCAGGATACACTCGATCAGTTCTTACCAGCCAGTGTGCACCAGCTCAAGCTTACCCCAAGAATGGCAGAGCCGAGAGAAGCACCTGCACGCTGACAGCAAATTGCACCATGCCAAGAGCCCGCCTACCTCTGGGTGTTCACATACACTGTTTTCTGTTACTTGCCGCCAAATGCATCCCACATGCTGTAGGGCTGCAGAGCAAGATGGGAAGAGGACCCAGAGCCAGCCTGGAGGAACTGTTAGCATTTTCACAGCAGGCAGAGGAGGAGGCTGTGGCTCAGCTACCACTGTCATTTAGCAATACAAAGGATCAGACTTTTCATTTGGTTTTCCACAAACTCCATCTGGCTGCCATAAAAGATAAGAGAATTTTCAGCTTGCTTATGGAAAGTTCTTAGGCTCCCATCTATGCCTTGAGGCAAGAATTTAGGGATTTAAGCTTGTTATCCTTTTCCTTGTAATTGTCCAGTGTCATAGAAGCAGCCACCACATCTCTGAAATCTTCATGCCATTCACGTGTTCAGAGGCAGTGTTGACATGGGCCCTCAAAGTTCTGCCTTTAATGACACTTTTTTCCAGATGTCCACAGGTCATAATTAATTAATACATGTACGACTTAATTAGCTGTCTCACCACTACATACCCCAGGCTGCTAGATTCTCATGCCTGGGTACTAACTGGATTGTCCCTACCGTCAGTCTGACTAGACCACACAATCACTTGCCACATTTCCCTAAAAATGTCTGAAATCCACACCCCCCAGACCAATTCCAAACCAGTCAAGTTTCTTAGTTGAAAACAATGGAAAATGATTCTCACTAAGTTAAGCAGAAGAGGAGTTTATTGGGAGGACAACAAGAAGTTCATACCATCAATTGGAGAAGTGGGCTTGGGGACAGAACAGATGTTGAGGAGTCTGGCAGCTCAGGATACAGCCAAGGTGCCCCAGTGTTTGACTCTGCAGCTGTGCTGGGGCCACAGTCACAGGACGTCATGCTTTAGCACTGCTACTGGCAAAAGATCTCAGCTGTCCCCTACAGTGCCTTTGCATTGCCCTGGCTCAGGGCAGGCTCCTGATGGATCCAGCCAGTTGTCATGTCCTCTCGCAGCTGACTGGGGTGAGCGCCAGCTTCTGCAGTGGAAGGACAGAGCTGCCTCCTTCCAAGGTTCATGAGGTAGTCCCCAAATACCTTTGGGACTAGGTGGTTGGGCTGGGCATGGTGGCTCACACCTATAATCTCAGCACTTTAGTAGGCCTGAGGTGGGAGGAATGCTTGGAGCTGGGAGCTTGAGACCAGCCTGGGCAGCGTAACAAGACCCCTTCTCTACAAAAAAGATTTTTTGAATTTGCTGGACATGGTGGGTTAAATCTGTAGTCCTAGCTACTCAGAAGGCTGAAAGAGGAGGATTACTTAAGCCCAGGAGTTTGAGGCTGCAATGAGCAATGATCTTGCCACTACACTCCAGCCTGGGAGACAGAGTGAGACCCTGTCTCATTTAAAAAAAAACAAAGGCAGGTGTAGGGGTATGGGGGTTGACTGCTAAGCAGAGGGAGGAAAAAGCAAAATCAAAAAAACCCAGCAAGTGTTCTCCTTGGCTGGACATTGGGCTAATATTTTGACTGCATTATTTCCGTTTAATCCTTATTACTATCTTTGGAGAGGTGTTACTTTTATCAATCCCATTTTATAAACGGGGGAACAAGCTCTGCGTTTCTCCATCAGTAATAACTGTAGACTTTGGGGTGCTGTGTGAACAAGGCTGGACCTCTGAGACATTGCATGGGTCAGAGCCATGCTTCTGGGGTGTTACCCTAAATTTGGGCCAACCTTGGGCTGGGGGCCTCAGCAGAGGCAGGAAGAGCCTGTCTAGTTTGAACTCTTCCCAGTGCTAGATGATGCTTCTCTTAGCCCTAGGGCAGATCCTAGACCAAGGGAGTGTCATACCAGGGACTGTGCAGCCACTGTAAGAAACAGAAAGGTAGAAGTCCCTGGCCCCAGGACTGGCAAAAGAAGAGGGTATCTGAAAAAGAGAAAAGCCATCCAAAGCCCAAGTACCTACTGGTGGCTCAGGTCTCCCCCCATCAGACCAGGGACATTTGAATCTGGGTGGTCTGGGGACCCCCAAGGGTAGAACTACATCTCCTCCAACCTATTGGTGGGAGCTCCTGTGTGCAGGACTGTGTTTGTTACTGCAGATTGAGGCTTCTAAGGGCCAGCTCTTCCTCCGGCACAGCTACCTGCAGGCAGGGCTGAGTGTTCCAAAACCTGAGTCAGCCACAGCCTTGCTGATACCAAGAGTGGAAACAGAGCTAGGAAAAGGAGGAAAAGGAAACCCAAGGAGGGGCGGGGACTGGTTGAGTTCAGCCCCCAGGGCGTAACTCACCAGGACAATGGGACATCAGGGCAGCATCCCAGTGTCCCTGCCTCCCAACCAGGAGGTTCTGGTGAAGGATCTAGCCTCAGGAATGCAGCTTCCAAAACCAGGCAAGAGGAGCAGCCCTGCAGGGCCCAGGTTCAGCGCTAGACTGCCAGCTGCGCCCTTGGAAGGACCTCCTGTTCTATCCTGAATGTTTGAGTCCTTGGCCAGGTTCCTGAGCGATTGCCTCATCCCACTGAGGTTGACAGATGTGCACAGCTGTGGGAGGGGACTATCTGTGAAATCCAGCCCTGCCCAGCACCTGCCTGGGCCAAGAAATAGAAATCTGGGCTCTGATCTGGACCTCCACCTTTGCCCTGTTGTGTGGCCCTGGGCAGCATGAATACCTCCTTCTGAGCCTCAGTTTCCTTCTCTGTTAAGAAGGGAGGCTCTTTATTCTTTCCTTAGGTATCAGTGGAGGCTGGCACTTTCTTGCTGTCCTGACTCCAATATTTGGGGGAGTGCATGGTTTGGGTCTGAAATACTTCTCAACTTCTATTTTAAAATTTATTTTTTAAAGCATGGTAGAATATACAATATATTCTATACAATTATACAACATAATTTGCCATTTTAACTATTTTTAAGTGTACAGTTCAATGGCATTAAGTACATTTACATTGTTATACAACCATCACCAGTGCTCATCTCCGGAACTTTCTCATCATCTTAAACTGGATCTCTATTTTTAAATAACAGCTTTATTGTGATATAATCCACATATCATACAATTCATTCACTTAAAGTGTGCGATTCAATAGTTTTTAGTTTGCAGTGTTACAATGAGTTTCAGAACACTTTCATCACCTCTGGGAAAAATTCCCTAACCATTAGAAAAAATTAGTTTTTATTTTACTTTTACTTATTCCTTCTCTGATGCTCTTCCTTTTTTTATATAGATCTGAGTTTCTAATTCTTATCATTTCAGCTCTCTCTAAAGAATTGAAAACTAAAATATTTCCTGTGGCCAGGCATGTTGGGTCACCCCATGTCATCCCAGCACTTTGGGAGCCAGGGAAGGAGGATCACTTGAGACCAGAAGTTCAAAATCAGCCTGGGCAACACAGTGAGATCTCATCTCTTAAAAAAAAAAAAAAAAAAAGGAAGGAAAGGAAGGGGAAGAGAGGAAGGGAGGAAGGAAGAAAGGAAAAGAAAAAAGAGAACTTACTCGCAATTAGCAAGCATGGACAATGATGCATCCATCTTCTCTATAGGGGGAATCTG
>CAUYON010118215.1:0-26923 GCA_963573935.1 Arctocebus calabarensis
ATTCTTCTTAGCAAAATATCTCAAGAATGGAAGAAAAAGTATCCAATGTACTCAGCCCTACTATGAAGCTAATTTATAGCTTTCATATGAAGGGTATAACCCAACTATAGCACAAGAATATGGGGAAAGGGACAAGGGAGGTTAGGCGAGGGGGCAGATTGGGGTGGAGGAAGGGTAATTGGTGGGATCACACTTATGGTGCATCTTAGAAGGGTACAGGTGAAACTTACTAAATGCAGAATACAAATGTCTTCATATAATAACTGAGAAAATGCCAGGAAGGCTATGTTAATCAGTTTGAAGAAAATAATTCAGATTGTATATGAAACCAGCACATTGTAGCCCTTGATTGCACTATTGTACACAGCTATGATTTAATAATAAAGACAATAAAAAAAATAAAAATAAACTTTTACCAAGTGCTAGAAATACTTTGTTTAGTAGCATGATGCATTATAGGTGAATTATGAAAAGACTTACAACTCTATACAATTTTTGCCATGGCATTAATTGCAGAAATGCATTAGGCACACCAATGCTGTCCTCTACTACAACAGAGATCAGTTTAATGTCTCTTGCATTTTTCGTAACCTGTAGTTTATACATATATACATATATATATAGAAAAATAGAACAGTTTTAGACAGACCACTATTCTCATATGCCTGATTTTTCACAGGAATTTGAATAACAATTGACATAGTAAAGATTCTAGGGAAAAAATTATCTCAACTACTACAAAATTAAAACAAAGTAAAATAAAATATGGTAGCCAGGAAAATAATATGCAAGAAGTTTTCCAATAGAATAATCCCTCCATCGCCACTACTTCTACCCATATTTTCAATGTATATGTGATGCGTTCACTGTTCTTGTAGAAATTTAATCCCGTGAAGAATTTGGTTTGCTATTCAACTAGCGTTAAGTGCTATATCACTTAATATAGTCACATAAGAGAAAGAAAACTGCTACTTTACAACAGCATCCACATAATGCTGTAAAAGGTCACTATTATTTGTCACCTGCACCAGTTCAGGGTTGTGACACCAGCGCCATGTCTGGGAGCAAAGCCACTCACTCAGTCTCACTGGCGCTGCCCAGGTTTAAGCTTATTTCTGAATCTAGGTATCCACAGATAATATCAAACAGGTTTTCACCAAACAGGTTTTAAACAGAAATTTCAAAATGGTGAGTTAGCGTTATTATAAAGGTCTTGGTCTATTGTTAAATAAAATTGAACTCAAAACTGAAGCCGAAATATACCAGACATAAAAAACCTATATTTTATTGTTTGTTAGAAGATTTTATTTTTCTGTTAAGTTCTGTAGAAAATTTTAACTTACACCTTTATTTTACCTTAGTAAGCAGAGATTCTGATTCCTGCTGCAGGTGGTTACCAGGTCATTTTTCACTTGATCAATACTTTCACCAGTCTACACCAGTGATTTTTGCACAGACAGTTGGACAACTCATGCGGTCAATGCAATTTAGTCTAGACAACAGTCACGGAGTCCAAGCCGTGTCCCATCAGCCAAGTCTGTACTGTAACTGGAGATAAACACCCAGCTGTGCTGTGCCGCTGCCACCCACATATTCTCTTAAAATATAGCTCAACGAAAGGTATTTTGCATTTTAGGCATGAAAATCTTTCAATCCATGTTGATTTTGACATTGTCCAAAACTGAATTCTATTCACATTTAAACTATCTTTAGAACAAAATTATTGCTCATTAATCAACATGTATCTATTCATATTCGGTCATTTAAAAAAAAGCCACCATTCACTATATATCCCCACTATTTAGCTTGGAACTCAGCATATGGAAATTTCTAAATAGATATTTTTAAATGCATGAATGAATCAATCCATTTCAAGGATTGAAAAAATCCTTGTGCTGAAAAAAAAAAAAGTTACAGTATTTCAGGTAAGAGTAAGCATAGGGCCTAACAGGCAGTCAGTTTCAGAACTACTAAAATCCAAAGGATGAGATTTCTCCTCTCTCATCTTTTCAAGCTGCTTCTGTGATAGATTCCCCACCCCCACCCCACTGATGTTCCCTCTAATACACGACCAGAAACCCTTCCTGGCAGTTGCTTCATTATCCTCACTGCCAGGCGACATCTTGTCTGCACAGCAGGTGCATGATCTTTCACACACACAAAATTGGATCCTTCAGTTCTTTATTACCCCTCCTGCTCGTGTAAGAAACCGCTGTCGTGGTGGATAACTCGTTCCACCTAGGACCCCACCTCTCCTCTGCCTCAGCCACCCCACCTCCCACAGGAGACCACCGCGCCCCCAGCGGCCCCGCAGTGTTACAGCAGCCAGCAGGTGCCCCCGTTGACTGGGCCACCTCCGCACAGAATTCCTTTCCGTCACTCATTCATCAAAATCTTTGATTAACTAAATAGAATGATAAGTGGTTCCCTAAGAAAATTATAACTAAATTTAAGTTTTAAAATTAGCAAATGGCATGCTCCATGTTAAAAAAAAATAATAATAATACACTCATCCATTTAATGCATTGCCACCCAGAAAGGTGACGGGAGAGCAGTGGGACAAAACTGATGGAAGTTGCTTGACCAAGGGAGTTAGGGCTGGGAGGATGTGGACGGATGCTGAACAAATGGGCCAGCGGGACGGGAGCAAAGGGACAGACAGACAGACGCTCCACATCTCTGAGGGTCTCTGGCTAAAGAGAAGGGGGCTTCTGCAAGAAATTCCGCGGAAGACCGGGAAAACAAATATGCAAGTGCTCGAGGTGGGATCAAATGAGGACGATCTCTGGAAGACCCAGACCCGGGTGGGGTGAGGCGGAGACAGCAGGACGCTTGGCTCAGGAGGGGCCAAAAGCTCAGGAATCTAGGTCAACCTTGCAATGATGAACAGCTCATTATTTACGATAAACAAAACACGAAAAAGTTTACAAAGGCAGGCTTCTGTGATTTGATGGGCCCGTTTGTAGGAAGGAAGAGCTGGTTCGGATCTACCACAGTCCCAGGCGCCCTGACCACGGAGTCCTCGGAGACACGAAGGTCGCCAGGGCGAGGGAGGAGGCTGGGCCCTCAGGGCTTTGCGCGTAAACCTGTTTTTGCACCTGTAGAGGGTTGGTGACTTCTTCCTTTTGGCTCAAAACGTGGGAGGACATCTGAGAAGTGATGGAGGCGCAGGATTTACCTTTTGCCTCTGTGAAATGGCTGGGAGGGTGCCCCGGGACGGGTGGCCCAGGGCGCCGAGCAGCAGGTGCACGCTGCGGGCTGGACGCGCGGCCCTGCGGCGAGGGTGGGCGTTTTACTCTGCTTGACTGTTAGAGAGAGAAATAAGAAATGAGATCTGTCCGTGCACAACATTGAAACCCTGATCTTCCGTGTTCTCCTGCCATCATTCATTCGCCTGTTTATTTTTAGCCCAGTAGCAGTAACTTGTCTGTTAGCTCTGAAGACAACACATTTTGTTACATATCCGATGTTATCTTTGCCCTGAACGCAAGTGTATATGCTGGTATCTTTATTAGGATTAGAATTCTGATAAATAAGATTTCTATAAGATATAATCTTCTATAATCTTTCTATAAGATTTTTCTTATATAAAAGAAAATTTCTTAATATAGTTAATATCATTCCTATTATTTTTAAAGGAATTCATTACATTAGCTTAATACTGTACCCACAGTTACTTTTATTTGTTGAAATATTTTCATATATCTGCACCTCAGCTTTTAAAATTAATGTACAATTAATAAAATAAGTGTTACACTGAATACATAAGACGTTTGTATAGCCTGAGTATATAAAGGTGAAATGTAAGATTATTTATCACTGAGTTTTGATGATCCTCTGGAAATCTTTTTTGTTTGGGAGTATTGTGCTCTGATTTGACAATGCATTTGAAGCAATCTCATTTCATAAATGCTTTGAATTACAATGAGCATATCACAAAATTGTAATGTTTAGTAGCATTGCTAATTGGCTAAGAACAGCTGAGAAAAGAAATAAAGATTCAAAGACACTCTTCATTCTATAAAACTTGAATCTGGATATCTCATTTTGATTTCATTTGACAAACTATCACCTACAAAAATTAAACTGTAACCTCCTTCACCTCCGTCATAGAGAAAGCAGATGCTTAAACTTTCCCATCCTGACTCAAGAGTATGGAGAGTCACACAATTTGAAATCTAATTAGTGTTTAATAAGCCATTTGAAAATGATGTCATTCAGCTCTTACAAATTAATCCTGCTCTTTCAACACCTGCTGGTATTTTCTAACGGTAATTATTTCATGACAAAAGGAGGCCTGAACTGCTCCATATTAACATGCATACGCATCTCTCATGACCACGCCACAGAGCTTTCTCTGAAAAAATGTTAATAGCATCCTCCCGGCTTAAGAGGGAAGAAAACCGCTGTATACATAATGAGACTTGTTCTGGATGGAATAAAGTTTACCATCCTGAAATAAAATTTCAAAAGGGCAAAGGGAGCAAAGGCCCTTCCCTAAATTCAAAAACTTCCAGAAATTCCTTAAGGAAGTCTATTTTGGTTGATTCTTTTTTAAAAAGGCTTGCTTGGATGACATAATAAACAAGGACATTTAATAGCAATGGATTTTTTCACTAAAAGCGTGTCTTTTAAAGTAAGCAAGGTACCTCCTTTAAATTAACTTGACATAACCAAATCTGTGAAGTGATTGTGGTATTTCCTGAGCATCTCTGAGTCACTAACTGATTTCATTTATCCTAAATTCAACTTAGAATTCTCATTTCATTATAATTAGTTTTATTTATAATAATACCAGTAGCACAAAATTATGGCAATTATTAGACAAATGTTGAAGGTACCCTCACATGCTTGGCCTTAATAGGTTCTTATGTCATTCTTTCTTGGGTACACTATTACTGGAAAAGTATCAGGAAAGTCTATGGTTAAAAGAAACTTCAGAGCAAGTTGAAGTCCATGAACTTGCCTCCACACAACCAGCTTATCTTTTCTCAGAATTGTTAGCCATGATTGTTATCTATGACTTCTTACACATTGCATTTCTCACTTAAGAATACTACTAATTTCACCTTTTTTCAAGTGAAAAGGAATGTGTGATGATTTCACACAACTCATTTTGGTTGCCCATTTACTATGCCCAGGGCCTTGTTGATAAGTAATCTTCAATTAGTAGAAAAGCATATCCTTTAGCTTAATTATTTTCTTTTCTTTTTATTATTATTATTTTTTTACATATACATGTGTTTATTAGGTTTCCACTTTTTGCCTTCACAGAATTAAAGAGGGTCAAAATTTAATAACAGTAACAATGTTTAAGATAAGGACTAGAAACAAAAACTTCATAAAGAATGAACGAATATAAATACATTCAGAAAATAAATCAGATGATTGCTGCATTAAAATATTAAGCAATAATAATAATAATGCAGAAAAAGTAACATTCACATTGTAAGATAAGAGTGTGTCTATTATAGACCTACCTTTTCCTAACTGTATTAATCCTGGTAATTTTAAACGCCCTCTCTCATATATCCAATGCCTGTGTTGTATCTGAGTCTGTTCTGAGGCTTCCTTTGCATTCTGTTTTTACTTGTTTTCTGTCGTGCCTTATCTATTTTTTTGTTGAAAGCAGATGCTTTGCATCACATAACAGGAACTTATGTGCTTTATTGATGCTTGGATTCTGTTGACCCTGCTGGGCTGGACTGTATTTAACATTTGCAGCGTCTGTAGGTACTTGAGGCATTGGACCCTTTATGCTCCTTTTTTTCTTGTCACTCCTCCCAACTTTGGGTCCTCTAAGAAAACTTGCTAGACAGGATGTGATTGCTGCAGGTACAATCTGCTGGTGTCCTAGAGCCTCTGCTAACAAGCTGTGACGGAGAGAAAGCGTTTCATTACCTAATAATTAAAAGCATGGAAGTCTAAGCACTGCAGGGGAGCTGGGTTCCCAGCTTGGTCTTCACAAATATTTCTTCATGAAATACTGTGGAAGACAGTAAGGTTTGGGGGGCTGGCATCATGCCATCTCCCAGGCGGGCTGTCCTGGTAAAGCCTTTTACGCTGGAGAGTCGGACTTCCTTATGCAGAATGCTCCGGGCCTGCTGTATGCTGATGAGAACCCTCCTGCTGCCTGTCGGGAGAGCATCTGTCACAATGCTTGTCACTGTAGGAACCTGCTTGGGATGAGAACACAAAAGTGCGGGATTTCCCCTAAAACTTCAGCACGTGAGCTTTGCTTCACTCATATGCTGGTTTTCACTTACCTGCCTGCAATTCATGAAAATAACCCCTTACGGTGTGTCAACACTTTATGGCTCCGGTGCCTCTGCTCCAAGAAGGGAGATCTTGGCTGTGACGCTCCAAATGTCCCTGTGTTTCCTGGCACAGATTAGCATTTTGCTGTAGAATCTGAGCTCTTTGAGGGATTCAAGAGGAGTCATTGATTTTCAGCTTTATTTTGCTTTTTCCTTATCAGAACAAAGTGACAGTTCCCCAGGTCTCCCTATGTTGTAGCTCATACTACATATGTCTTTAATAGCAGCATTATTGTGGGATAATTCACATCCCATAAAAAAAATGCCACTTTAGAGGGCACATTTCAATGGATTTTAGTATAGTCACGGGTTATGCAACAATCAATACTTTCTAATTTTAGAGCATGTTGATTTGCTCAGAAAGAAACTTCATACCACTAACAGTTACCTTCTGTTCCTCCCCCTCCAGCCTTTGGTGACCTCTAGTCCATTCTCTGTCCCTATACAGGGCCTACTCCAGATATTTCATAGATATTAAATTGTAAAATATGTTCCCAGCTACTTTCACTTGTCATGTTTTCAAAGTGCATCCACCTCGCAATGAGTATCAGGACTTCATTTGGTTTTCCATCTCGTGGAAGAATAACATCCCACTGTGTGGCTATTTGTACATATAAATAATGTGGAGATGTTTTGTTAATCATCACTGGATAAAAATTTATTGTTGGCTGTTCTGTTTTTTAACTTTTAAATTATCGCAAAGAAAGCCACCATGAACAATTGTGTATAAGCTTTTCCAAGGATCTATTGGCGGATTTTTCTTGTGGATAAGTCAGAGCTAAACTTGTTGGTTCCCATGAATCTTGACATCCTCCCCACAAAATTAATATATTGAGACCCTGACCCCCAATGCGATGATATTTGGAGGTGAGGGATGGAAGATGATTAGGACATGAAGGCAGGGCCCACAGAAGCGAGACCAGTGTCCCTGTAATAGCAGCTCAGAGAGGCCCCCCGACCCCACCACATGAGGTAGGAGAGAGAAGCTCCTGGTCGGTGAGCCAGAAACTGGGCCTCTCTTGGCTCTGGATCTGTCAGCTCCTCAAGACTGGACTTCCCAGCCTCCAGGACGGTGAGAAAATGAATTCAGCTGCTTATAGACCAAGTGGTCTGTATTTATGTAATAGCCTAGGACACATAATATTATATATGTTTATATATGTCTAATGTCTGTGTTTAGTATTTATTTTTTTCTTGTTCTGTCATAGTCTTTCTTTAGGATGGCAATTTTATTGTTGCCCTTTTTGTTACATGGGACATACACATCAGGTGTTCAAAGCACAATACATTCTACAGCTGAGCACCACTTTCTGTAACTGAACGGGCACGAATGTCAGCATCTGGCAGTGTTTTGGGGGGAAAATAACTAAAATGGGTTTAAATTGATTAACACTATTAAATCACATCTAATATTTGATACATGATTCAATACAGCTCTACAATGCAATTATATGGAATGTGTCAACATCAAGGAATACAACCAAAATTAAGATACCAAAGAAACCATCTTTGAGGAACTGCTAAAATGCCGTCTACGTTATTAGCTTCCTCATTTTAGAACGATACCCGTGAAGTACGTGTTTCCTCATTTCTCCATTTCCTTGCCAATCCTTGTCACTGGCCACGATTTCTGCTGTAGTCAATCTAGCAGGTCTGTGGGAGGATCTGGTTTGGTTTTCATTTCCCCCGCAGCAAAAAACATTGAGCGTCTCTTCTCGTCGTCCTTGGCCACCTGTGCACCTTCTCTAAAGAAATGTCTGTTCAGAAACTTGCCCATTTTTAATTTGGAATTTCTCTCTTGATTGAATGATAAGATTCTTTGTCTATTTTAGACACAGGCAGCACTAATCAGGTTTACAAATATTTTCTACCATTTTATAGATTGATGTTCCACTTTGTAATGCTGCCTTTTTAAAAATTATATCAAATAATGTCAAACATGTATAGCTTTTCTTTTGTCGTTAATGACTTGGGTGTCATGTAAAATAATTATTACCTACCCCAGAGTCACAGTTTTATGCCTATGCTTTTTTCTGACAGTTTTGTAGTTTTAGTTCTTAACTTCAGTTCTATGATTGATTTTGAGTTAATATGTATATATATATAAATACATTTTATATGTGTCTAGAGACAGGAATCCAGTGATTTTCTTTTACCTGTAAACTTCCAGGGTATTTAGTAAAAAGATTATTCATTCATTGTTTGAGTTGCTCTGGTATCTTTGTTGAATATTACATTTATGGGTTTATTTCTGAATTCTCCGTTCTATTCCATTGACCCACATCTCCGTCCTTACACCAATATCACACTCTTTGGACTATTGCCGTGTTTTAGTACATTTTTAAAATCGGTACGTGTGAGTCCTCTTTTTTTTTTTTTTTTAGTTCATCTTGGGTATTCTGAGTCCATTGCTATTAAGAATGGAGTTTTCAGGATAGTCCATGAGACTATATATATACACACACACATAAACTCAATATTTACAAGTTTATGTATGTTGGACATTATTTGATTTGTTGTTGTATTTTATTGAACCACATACCTTTTATTCAGGTAATATATTATTATCCAAATTTTACAAAATATCTATTCATTTGTTAACTATTTACCAATAGAATACTTTTTTTTTTTTTTTTTTTTTTTGCCAGGGTCAGGTTTGAACCCACCACCTCCGGTATATGGGGCCGGCACCTTACTCCTTTGAGCCACAGGCACCGTCCCCAATAGAATACTCTTGAATCACACACAAAAAATGATAAACCTCTCCCTACTCTTAATAATCATGGTCTGCTTCTCCTTTTGATATCTCTAAATTTATTTCAAGGCTCATTCAAGAAGCTTGTAAAGCAGTGAAACAACATATTTGAAGAAGAAAAATACTTATCTAAGATTACTTAGATTTGTAACTTTTTATAGCCTTAACGTCTTGTCAAATGACCAATTTTCAGTGCTAGAGACAGGGTTTTATGCTTAATCTTATAGACAGGTGTATTTTTGTTTTCAAAGTCTAAATACTTAAAGGAACATGTAGACTTTCATTGTGCAAAATGTAAAAATGAGAATATTTATGACTTGTTCGTTTTTTTAAGTATCAGAATTTTCTATCCTTCCAATTCATCTTGGTTGACTTGTCATATTTTTTTAATCTGGAAAACACCTTAAAACCCACTGAAAGTTTTCATCTTTAAAGACAAAGGTTAATATCTAGTATGTTTGAAAAAGCATTGTGCCCTTTAACTAAGTTTAAACTAATATATTAATGTGAATAAGTAGTAATACTAGTTATATAACATCAGCTTGATCTTTCTCGCGTCCACCCTCTTCTTTTCCTTTTCCTTTTCTGCCTTCCTCCTACTTTGGTTTAACTGATGCTCATTGGTGAATCACTAGAGGAGAAAGAATTGACAAAGTACTCAGGAAAGACGGCTGCGTTCACTTCCAGAGAGTCTTGATGTTAAGTACAAACATTTTTAGATATAGAGAAAGAGGTAAATGTGTATGTGAATATAGAATATGGGTTACGTATTTTATTATGGGTTATGTGTTTTATTAGTCATATATAAATAAGTATATAAAAATCATCTTTCCCCCAAATATTTAGCTTTTAGCCTCATATCCTAATAAAAACTTTATTAATTTCACAATATATGTCTATATTTATTAATCTCACAATGATTTCATAACCTTACCTTTTAAACAGTTTTTCATAGCTGTACATGGCAGCTTACTTACTGATTCCTTTAACAGGTGCATGGAAAATTGTTGAATTTGACCTTATAAATTGTACCACAAGTTATTATTTAACTCGTGTGCTATTTTCCATGTATAAAATTATACCTTTAAGATTAATTCGACTAAAAAGGAAATTTCACAAGAGTTGCAGTATTGTCTTTCTTAGGGCAAGTAGGAATTTTTTCACCCAGCCATAACAAGGTGTGCGCACAAATTTAATTCTCGTTTCTCTGATATATCAAAAATGTGTACCTAGTAAAATTTCCATTTATTGTATTTCAGTGGTGCTGAGCTTCAATGAGTCTTACACGTCTCATTTTCTCTGAATTGTCTGCTCATATATTTCGTCCTTTTTTCTGTTGAGTTACTGGTCCTCCATTAGTGAGTTTTATAGTTTCTCTGACGTAGGTTACCCTTTTTTCCCATTGTGTCTTTTGAGTTTTGACTCTGCCCTGGGGCATGTGTGTGCACATGCACACGTGTGCCCATCGCGTGTTTTCTCCATTGCCCTCCCACAGCCATTCTCCCACTGGCTCTGTCCAGCTGAGTCTGCTCTGACCAGGACCTCTATGTCCACTTGTCCTCCGTCCGGGGGGCGGTTCCTGGTTGAGACCGAGGATGGGAGGCGGGAGCTGGTGCACACACCCACCACCCCAGTCTCGCTCCTGTGCTCTGTCTCGGGAAACTGCTAAACAGTTACCACTTCTCCTGCACAGCCCAGCTCTCACCAGCTTCCAGGTGAGCTCCTCAACCCGCTGGCCTCATATACCCCTGTGAATTGTGACTAATTTTATTAGGTTCTAAATGCCTTATTTGGCTTGCTTGTGCCTTTCTTTTAAGCTCTGAATAAATATCTTCCTTAAAATCTCTGTATTTCAGCAATCTGGGATGAAATCTGGTTTCCATGGATACCCATTACACTTTTTCTTTGTGTACAGTCGTCCCGTGTACGGCTTCACACGAAATACAGATACTGCCCACTCCTCTGGTGAAAATCACCATTGTCCTTTGCCCAGAACACAGGAATGGTTGGACTTTCTGCTTCTAGCTTTGTTCTCTTGCCATTATTTCTCCTAAGTGCAATCAGAATTGTCTTTTTAAAGCAATAATCAGTATCTCATAAGGGGCAGATAAGCTCAACATGCTCAGGTTTTACAGAATTACCTTTTCCTTTTAATTCCAGTGGGGACTTAGCAATGTGGTAGCTGGAGTTTGTGACCGCAGGAAAATCTTCATTTTGGAAAAAAAACCAAGGCGCCTCCTACTGAGAACAACACCCCCAGGCAATAGCTTACTGGAGAAACCTAAATACCACTGTTGACTACTGGATCTTTTTCCCTCCCCTAAAGTGTTTAATTGATCAAGAAAGTCGGACAATTCTACTTCCTAAAGTCAACTCAAAAATCTCCACCCTTCATTGTTCTAATTGCTGTTTCCGCCTAAATTTCTCCAGCCCATTCTTTAGCTTCTGCCAGAATGAATATTCTGATTTGCTTCTCCCCATCAAACTCTTCAAGGCCACCTGTCTCTGTGAGTCGTCCCCTGGATTTTATCTGCTTGTGCCGGCTCGCATGATTGCACCACTATACTATGTGCCGGCTCCCATGATTGCACCACTCTCAGTGCTGATCCCCAGCAGTCACTCCAAGCTTATCAACTGCTTTTTCACTTCCAAAACGAAACCACCATTCTTCCCATCTTTTTGGTCTGCCCATCCTAATACATTTTCAAAAACTTTCCCTAATGTTACTTTTTCTATGTAAGGATTCCTGGACCACAAACCTACCGTTTTAGGTTCTCTTTCTGTGCATTTAAAAAGCACTCCCTAATTTGTCGTAGGGATTTATTAAGGCTTCATCATCTCAGGCTTTAATCTGCTCTTTTCTACCCGCACTAGGCATTCCTCAGGAATGCCCTTCAGCAGAATCCTTTCTCCAGCTGCAGCTGGAAGTCTCTGAGTCCAGACTTGCTGGGTAAACTTCCTCTGTGCCTTTGCAATTGTATTATATTATTTATTCTTTCCCCCTTTATGTCTTTATGGGAATTGAATACAATTTCTTTTAAATTAAAGTGTAATTGAATAATCAGTCTTCGTTCTTCATCACCTTCCTTCCAAACGAAAATTTTAAAAAACATAATTCTTAATTCAATATGAGAATTGGATGTTTTACTCATAAAGTTCTCATAATGGACTGAGCAATACTTCTAAGATATCCTATTCTTAAACAAAAATAAATTGGCAACCAGGTTTGGGAGGAAGTTTGTTATTTCTAAATATCACACTCTTGTTGCCAAAAAAAGTGTACAACTCCACGGAGCTCTGTGTATGTGAGAGTGAGTGTGTGTGTGTGTTTGTGTGTGTGTGTCAGTGAGTGTGTGTGTGTTCTTGGGTGCAGAATAGGGATCCTTGGAGCTGCCGGACAAATAAGCTGGTGAGATCTTCATTGCCAGGAGATACACCGTTTATAATTTCACATGCATAATTTTATCTAGATGTATTGTTTTCTGGCAGAGGGCTAATAGTATTCACCTAACAAGAGTTTTGATTATGCAGAATTGTAGAAAGTCTATCTATTAATCTAGTGAAAATAAGTAGTGAGTATGTATTACTTTAATCTTCACATTTTATGGAAATGATTTCTGCCACTCAGTACAGAAGACAACAGTTCTATAGAGAAGGTTGGGTCTTATTTTGAACAGTTTTCTCCACAAGCAATTGTCCCATGAAAAACGCTCCTAAATATTTGAATATTAGAAAAATGAATTTATAAAAAATTTTGATTATATAAAAATAAATAATCTGTGGTCTCTGTATCTTCTCCCATACTTTCTTCATCAGATCAAGTAAATATAGCTGAACACAACTTTGTGCACAGCATGGTAAGGACCATCCACTTTTCTGGACACCTAATGGCAAGGTGGGTTGAAGATTTCATGAGGTTTTTATTTTTTTTAATTTATTTTACAAAATTAGCTAATCACATACTTTGTGTCTTTTGAACACAGTATTTTTTATTTTTCTATTGCCTTTAGTTCTTACATTTTTAATCTTAGCTATCTTTTTTTATGCATTTCTCATTTTGTGGGCAAACTAGTAACCTCATCTGCACCCTCAGCCAAGAGGCCGGGTCTCTGAGGAGCAGAGATGGGGGTCCGCTCAGCAGAAATAACCTTGCAAGGCAAATGTGGAACCTTCTTCCTGCTCTATGTCGGGGGGAAAGGCATCTGTTGTTCTCAGTGAAAAAATAAGAGTGTCAGATTTCTTAAAAAATAAAATTCCTTGAATCTCTGCCTTTTTGGTGGAGATGGGAAAGACTCCCTGTGCATGCACACGTGTGCAGGTGTGTGTGTGTGTGGTGGTGCACGTGTGCAGGTGTGTGTGTCTGTGGTGCGCCCTGTAGCAGCGTCAGAGGACGTTGTAAGTCTCTCTCCCAGAGATAACTACGTGGATAAGTGTCCCTAAGTCACTTTTAAACATGACTCTCACATCAGATTTTCACAGTTAATTATTTCTTTTGCCAAATAGGCATTTTCAAAAACTGCTTACAGTACTGGCTGAATGTCTTTGAGGTAATGAACTTCATGGAACAAACAAACTCCAGGTCGGAGCGAGCTTTGCTCTTTCTGGCTCCCGACTCCCAGAGGACGGGGTGTGTGGAAGACCCGGGCCCCTTTCTTACAGGCTGGACTTCTCGGTACCTTTTTAGAGCCTTCACTACCCAGCTTGGTTAATGGCTTTTAAATGAAATTTCAGTGCAGCATATTTTATTCCATTTCACCATATCAAGTCCTGCTTCGGAAAACATTCTCCTAAGGGCATAATCATCAGCGGCACCACTTGTAATCACTTAGAGCAGCTGACAGAAAAGCGCTGGAAGCTATTTCAACAGCTCTTTTTAAAAAAACTGATTTAAAAAATACCTTTTTGTCTTCACCTGCAGTGGATGTGTCCCCAGCAAGCCACCTGAGATCTCACGTGGTCTGGGAGCGCCCATCACTCCTCGGCCGCCGTGTCTTTTCTTTTTCTCAACTTATAATAAATAAAAAGCCTACTTGAGGCTTCAAATATTATTTGACCTTCAAAACTAATTAAATGATGTGAATATAAACAAAACTGTAGGAAGTAGTAGTTACTGTGTCACATAGACACACTCATTGGCCAAACTTATAGCAAAAATCAGGCTCCCGTGCTCATCATTTTAGATGGTGAAGTTTTGGTGACACTCTTGCCAAATAGTGAAATGATATTTTACAAAACCCGACTTCCTCTAACTCCTCAGTGACTGATTTCCACGCTCCACCTGGATTCAGACAATCCCGTGGCTCTAAAGAGTTGCAGAGACTTTACTTCCATTGGAATATTATGCAGCCTTAAAGAAAGATGGAGACTTTTCCTCTTTCATGTTTACATGGATGGAGCTGGAACATATTCTTCTTAGCAAAGTGTCTCAAGAATGGAAGAAAAAATATCCAACATACTCAGCCATAATATGAAGCTAACTTATAGCTTTCATATGAAGGGTATAACCCAATTATAGCCAAAGAATATGGGGAAGGGGGCACGGAAGGGGAGGAGAGGGGGAGGATGGGTGGAGGGAGGGTAGTTGGTGGGACCACAACTATGGTGCATCTTACAAGGGTACATGTAAAATTTACTAGGTGTAGAATATAAATGTCTGAACACAATAACTAAGAAAATGCCATGAAGGCTATGTTAACCAGTTTGATGAAAATATTTCAAATTGTATATAAAACCAGCACATTGTACCCAAGATTGCATTAATGTACACAGCTATGATTTATTAATAATAATAATAATAATAATAATAAAGAATTGCAGAGACTGAGATGCGTCAGCCGACCAGCAGGTGAGTTCTCAGGTGTGTGAATTTGGGGGTGGGGCCCCCCAGGATTCACGGACACGGAGATGGTGTGAGGCAGCAAACCCGAGCGTTTGCAGGCACAGCCCCGGGACGTGCCGGGGAGCACTCGTGGGCTGCTTACTTCTGACAAATGGTATAGCATGCTCTGAAATAGCTGATGTATTTCATGAACTTCTGAGCACTTAAGTCAAATTATATGACAGAATATCTGAGTAGAGATAAAAACAGGCGTTGTTCCTTGTTATTCTAAGGAGACAGTTGACCACCAACTGGCGTCACAAGTTGGGTTTGGTGAGGAACTGTAAGTTTGACCAAAAAGAACCCCTCTGCAGACTGCAGGCCTCTTCCCACAGTGGAGTGTGAGGGGCTCCTACTTCCCAGCAGATGGCTGACCAGACGTCCAGGGGGCTGGACTGGAGGCAGAAGGACCAAATGAGGGATGAGGGAAGAAAATCAGAGACAAGTAAGGGCCCCTCTGCCCAGCTAAGGCTGCTTTGTCCACATCTGTAAGATGAATTAGTGAAAAACAGTGATTTTTATCATAGTCCAGGAATGTACTCTGCCCAAAGATTGTAAGGGGAAAGCGAGGGAAGGTTTACTTGCAATACACCTAATATCGTAACGTCTCAGTAAAAGCAAACCTGGGCCCTAGAGCCCTGTAGGAAACAACTTCCTCAGCTGGAGTGGCGCTTGCAGAGAGAACCCTGACTGTGTCTGACAGGCTGCACTCATCTCCAAAGTCACACACGCACACACACACACACCGTTTTCTTCTGTCTCCTTCAGTGACTGTGTTTCATACATTTATAATACATTCATATTATTTGTCAACATTTGACCCTCACCTGGGATTCCCTAAACTCATAAATGATTTTTTTAAATTGCATGTTAAGATTTAGTCTTTGTGCTGTAAATTCTACAGGGACGTGTCCACCAGCACAGCCACACTCCCCGTAGCCCGGCTGCCTCGCAGCTGCCTGTGACTTTGCACCCAGCAGACTTCACACCCCAGCAACCACGATCGTCGCACTGCTTTGCCCTCTGCAGGAGGTTGTGCATTGAAGCCACAGACATTCTCTCATTCAGAGCCTACATTTAACATTCACTCACATCTTTGCATGGCTTGATAGCTCATTTTTTAAAAATCACGGAATAGGATTCTGTTGTGTGAATGTATCACAGTTTGTTTATTTTATTCAATCACCTCTTGACATTTTGTTGATTCTAATTTGGGGCAATTATGCATGAAGCTGCTATAAACATTCCTGTGCCTGGTTTTGGTATCACTGAGTTTTCAAAGAAGTTGAGTAAAGGCCTGGGAATTGTGACTGATGGCATCACTGCGGTTACCTTTATATAGAACTGTCAAACTGCCTTCCAGATTCTCTGTATTATTTTGTGTTTTAACCCTCAGTGAGAATTTTCCTTTCTCTGAATCTTCACCAGCAGTTGATGATACCAGTTTGGGGATATTAGCCATTCTAATATGCATGTAATGCAATCTTATTACTATTTAATTTTGCAATATTCTAACAAAGATTGGTAGTGAGTGCATTTGTATGTGCCTATAATCCATTGTATATTTTCTTTAGTGAGGTCCTTTGTCTAATTTTTAATAAATGGGTTGTTTCCTTATTGTTGAGTGTTAAAGTTTCATATATATATATATATATGTAAATATTTAAAATCAGAATTACATTTTACAAGTATATTCTGTCTTTGGCTTTCATTTAATTATCTTAACAGTGTCTTCACAGACTATAATTTTTAAAGTTTTAAAAATTAAAAATTTATAAATATATAAAGTCTAAATTTTTAATTTTTATAATTTTAGTTTTATAAAAATTTTGTAAAATTTATAATTTTTAATTATAAAGTCTAATTATCATTTTCTGTCTGATCATTATAAAAAAATCATCATCAAATGCAAGTTCACATTCATGTTGTCTTCTAGAAGCTTAAGTATTTTTAATTTTTATATTTAAGATTGTGCCTCATGTTGAGATATTTTTTGTGAAATGTGCAAGATCTGATTTTAAGTTCATGTTCTGCTTTTCTCCAGATGGACTTCCAAATGTCCATTACCTGAGTTATTGCCAATGAATTGCCTCTGCTATTGATCAGATAGGTTGACTCTGTTTGTACAGGTCTATTTCCAGGTAGCTGTCTGGTGCATGTATCTGCATGTTAGTTACCCACCAACGTCGTGCTGTTTTGATGACTGTAGCTTTGCAGCACCTCTTGAAATTAGGCAGTTTGTATCTTCCTACTCTGTTATTCCTTTACAGCAATGTGTTGGCTCTCCTGGGTCTATTTCCTCTAATGACACGTTCAAATCCGTGTATCAACTTCTATCACAAAATATTGATTACAGTTTGATTGAGATTGTTGGGATGTATAGATCAAGCAAGAATGGATTTTCTTTTAATGTTTTCTCTTGCAATCAATGAACATGGAATATCTTCCTGCTTATTTAGACCTACTTTGATTTCTTTCAACATAGATCTAGTTTCCCACATATAGAGCCTGTATGTGTTTTGTTAGACTTATATCTATATTATATCCTTACACCTATATTATACCCTTGTAGCTTATACCTATATATACCTTTTTTTGCTGTATTATAAATTATTTTCTTGTAATTTCAAGGCACAACCCTTATTGCTTTTAAATAGGAAAGCAATTGATTTTTGACTTTGACAAATCTATACTCACTAGTTCCAGGGATTGATCATAGATTCTTTGTAATATTTCTTAACTTAAAAAGCCATGTCATCTGTGAAAATGACTGTTTTAACTCTGCCTGTAAAATCTGTATATCTTTTTCTTTCCTTTACTTTTATCTTATTGCACTAAATACCTCTTCCACTATTTTAAATAGGAGTGAGGGGAGAATGTATTTTTTTCAAGTTCTCAAATGTTAGGGGAAATTATCCAAATTCTCACCACTAATTAAGATGTTTGCTGTAGGTGTTTTGAAGATAACCCACTAGAACGTTCTTCATTTTAATTCTTAGAGTTTTCCTCTGTTGTAGACTGGATGTGTGTTCTCCAAAATTCACACTTTGAAACCCTATCCACAATTTTCCTTTGATAATGAAGCCTTTGGGAGGTAAGTAGCATTGGACCAGATCTTAAAGGTAGGTATCTAATGATGGGATTATTACTATTATCAGAAGAGACCCAAGAGAACTTTCTCTCTTTCCCTCTTAGAATCTCTCCTCCCATCCCAACACCACAGGAGGACACAGCTGGAAAAAGACTGTCTGCAAGACAGGAATAGCCCTCCACAAGAACTGAATTGGCCAGCTCCTTTATCTTGGTTTTCTCAGTTTCTTGCACTGTGAGTAAATTAATTACTGATGTTTAAACCACCAAGTCCATGGTTTTAATTACAGCAGCCTGAGCTTATGAATGTGGATGGTGCAGGGAGTGAGCATTGCTGTAACAAATACCTAAAAATGTGCAAGTGCCTTTGGAACTGGGTAATTTGTAGAGACTAAAAACACTTTTAGGTGTGTGCTTGTACAAATATGGATGTTAAGAATGATTCTGTTGAGATATCAGACAAAAATAAAGAACATCTTATTGAAACGGGAATAAAGGTCATTCTTGTTAAAAAAAAAAAAAAAAGGTAAAAAAAACCCTTGACTACATGTTAGTGTTTTGTGGAAGGTGGGGTTTGCAAGTGATGACTTTAGCTGAGGAAACTTGTAAGTGAAGTATTGAAAGTGCAGCGTGGTGCCTCCCGAATGGTTATAGCAAAATAGACTCAGGAAGGTGACCTGAGGAAGAGGCCACTAAAGCAAAAGAGAAGCAGTTTGGATATTGTGGAAATTCTCCACCCATCCATACTGAAAGAGAGAGGGAAAAAAAGGAGAAACTTCTTCTTAAGACTCCACAAGGTTGTGGCTCCAGTATTACTTGATAAAGAGATTATGGTACAAGCAGAAATACTGCCAGTTTGAACAGGAGGGGATGGACACAGGATACAACAAAGGAAGGTTGCTGGACTTGGCCGAGGGGCCAGGACTGTGGTCCCTGTGGGTCCAGGAGGGGACAGCACCTCCCAGGTGGTCAGGAGGGCTGCTCTTCAAGCCAACAGGGTGATTTCTGTAAGTGTGAATTGTGACGAGTTCTAGTAGGTTTTGGAATTGCTTGGGTCCTGCCACCGCCTTTTTCCTTTCTGTTTCTCTCTGTTGAAATGAGAAAGTCTAGCCTATGGTTTTTCCATCATTTTCCTTTGGAAGAACGTGACTTGATTGGTTTCACTGGTTCTCATCTGGAAAGAAATCTTGCCTCAGGATAAATCATACCTCGAGTCTCCCCGTGTCTGATCTAGATGGTATTTCGATGATGACTTGGACTTAGACTTTGGAGTTGACACTGCAGGGAGTCCAAGACTTTGAAGGCTGTTGAGATGAACTGGATAATATGTTTATCATTCTGTGTATGCAAGAAGGGCATGAATTCTTGGTGCTGGGAGCAGAGTGTTATCGACTGAGGATTTGTCTCCCCAGATGTCATATTTGAAGCCCTAACTCTCCAAGACATGTTTGGGAAGCGCCTTTGAGAGATACTTGGGCAGCGGGAGACCCTGGGGTGGGGGAGTCCTGTGGGGTTAGTGCTGTCCCGGGAAGACACACCAAGAACTCTCCTGACCCTCACACACTCTCCTTCTCCCCGTCCCTCCCACGCAGGGACACAGAGAGAAGGTGACCTCCACCATCTGGGAAGACAGTCCTCTCCGGGGACTGGTGTGCCAGCACCTTCCTCTTGGGCTGCTCAGTCTCCAAATTTCTGAGGAAATTAATTTATGTTATTGAGGCATGGCATTTTGTTATGACCTAACACCTTCTGTTTGCTTGCATTATCTATCGTTTCTTGTATGTCATCCATTTTTTACATCAGAGCCTGTGATGTTAATTACAGATAATTCTCTCTCTGACACTTCCAACGTGGCTGCTGTGTCTGCGCTGGTTTTGAGCTTTTCTTTGTCTCTTCAGACTGTTTGCTCTTGATAGAACAGCCTTGTGGTTTTCTGGTCAGCTGAGCATGTCGTGCAGGGTAAGGACGGAGCTAGATGGAATTTAGGGCTGGGATTTCTGGGAACCTCGCTGGGAGTCGGTCTCTGTTTACTGTTTGCTCTGCCATAGACAGAGGCCTCAAGTCCACTAGTGGTTTTATATTATTATTGTTATTATTCTTGACTTTGGGCTACTCTAAGTACTTCTCAAAAGAAGAGAAGTAGCCTGCTCAGCTTTAATCCAGTATTACTGCACTGAAGAATTGCCGGGGTGATGCTGAGGGCTGAGGAGGGGTTCCATAATGTCGTGATAAAACCTGAGCTTTTCATTGGGTTGTGTGAGCTGTGGCCTTCACAGAAGTTTCTCCAATACACACAGGCACACACAGCTACACACCGGTACACACAGGTACATACCGGTACACACGGGTACACACCGGTACACATGGGTACAAACAGATACACATAGGTGCGTATACATGCACACACAGGCATGTACAGGCACACATGAGCACAGAGAAGCACACACAGACACACAGGCACACACAGGAACTCATGGCTGTCAGTGACCGCTGTGGGTACCTTGTCCCCGCATGAATAAAAGCAGCCGGGATATGTATTGAAGGTACAAGCCTGCAAGAAGGGGCTTCCCATAGGTGCAGGGAGAGCCCCGAGTAATCTGTCATGGCCTTTTATTGTCGCCTTATACAACAGGTGTGGGGGCCATGTGCTGGGGCTACGTGCTTAATGGTCACTAAGTACTCTTTCCCCGAGGGCTCGACTCCCACCCTGTTGCTCCACAAACGTCCAAAGTATAACACCTGCTTGCTAATGAGCAACAATCTTATCTCGTTAACACATACAGTTGCTTGAGGCTTGTCTCTGGGCTGCAAAACATCTTCCTGCCCCCTGGAAATGTCCCACTTCCAGCACCTCCCTCAAGAACTGGTGACTGGTCTTATAAGCCTGGTGCTCAGTCTCCTACACATGGACACACATGGATACATACAGGCACACACAGGTACACACGGGTACTCGGGTACACATGGGTGCACACGGACACACACGGGTGCACACGGGCACACACAGATACACACGGGTACACATGGGCACACACAGGTACACACGGACACACACAGGTACACATGGGTGCACACGGACACACACGGGTACACAGAGGTACACATCGGTGCACATGGACACACACGGGTACACATGGGTACACACAGATATACACGGGTACACATGGGCACACACAGGTACTCGGGTACACACGGGTACACACGGGCACACATAGATACACATGGGTACAAACAGATACACACGGGTACACATGGGCACACACAGGTACACATGGGTGCACACGGACACACACGGGTACACAGAGGTACACATGGGTGCACATGGACACACACGGGTACACATGGGCACACTTTGGTACACATAGTACACCCAGGTAGACACGGGCATACACAGGCACATATAGGCACACACATGCCCACAGGCACACATAAGTATACACAGGTACACACCTGTCTTTACTTCAGATTATAAAGGCAAGAATAAAGGATTTTCTTGCAAATAAGGAAATGTCTTGCTGAAGTACTTTCCCTCAGAGAGGCTTTTGTTTGGAAAAGTTCTCCATGAATGTTTCACAAGGATCACTTTTCTTTCTCCTGCCTGAGGCAGCAGGGAACCTTCCTCAGTCTTCACCACATGAACATGTTGGGGTCCTGAACGTAACACTCATGCACAAGTCCTCTCGCACCCTGCAAGCCTGGAGAGTCCTGCCGTGGTGACGGTCCGCACTCAGCCTCCAGTGGTGTGGCAATATTGCCATTTGAAAGTTTCTTCCGACCAACAGCCCTGTGTCTTCTCAGCCAGGTGAGCAGCTCAGATGTGACCCGTTTGGAACTGACTCTCTCTAGCTTTGAGAGTGACTATTGACTATAGTCAACTCAGGTGTCTGAATCAACTCAAGGGTGTTGATTTTCACCCTTTCAGGGCGGCGCCCATGGCTCAGTGAGTAGGGTGCCAGCCCGCTATACCAAGGGTATCTGGTTCAAACGCAGACCCGGCCAAACTGCAACCTAAACAATAGCTGGGCATTGTGGCAACAGCCTGTAGTCCCAGCTACTCTGGAGGCTGAGGCGAGAGGATGGCCTAAGCCCTAGAGTTGGAGGTTGCTGTGAGCTGTGACGCCACTGCATTCTACTGAGGGTAATAAAATGAGAATCTATCTCTAAAAAAAAAGAAAGGAAAGAAAAGAAACCTTCCAGCCTTTACTTTCAATTGGACACCCACTATTTCACTCAGCCTGAAATAAGTACTGGTCTCTCCTTTGATGAAATGGATGTTTGGGTGTCGAGGTTACAATTACCTTGGCAGGTATGGGCGTGACTCTCCCTTACACATAGTTATGCTTCCTATCACTTTATGAGGAATCTACAAGGTCAAAATGGACATTCACCACTCAAACTTTAACTCTGTTGACACAAATCAATATAAGGCAAGCAGTAGCAAATCTACATGATTTCCTAAATTATTTTTATATAGATAAAGGGCTTGTATCTGAGCAAAAAGGGTAAGAATTAATAGCCTCAAAATGCATGAGTTAATATTTTAACATAATACATGATACCCTACTTTATAATTATGTTATATTTATAAGATTGTAATAGTTTAAACCTACCTTAATGACTGTAACTCAGTTTGAATGAATTTAACATATCCCTATTGCTATTAGGTAGAAAAATTATATGGCTTCTCCTTGGCATTCAGGATAAAGGTTTTATTTTCATATTGTAAAAACGGATTCAATAGACAATTGGTTTTGCAACCTCATTAACTGCAGAAATAATGGTACAATGTCAAATATATTTAAGCCATAAAACTTATTTTGGCAGATGTCATCCAATATATAATTGGCTTTTTTCCAACAAGTCCATAAAATATATAAAATCTATAAGTTATATGGGGCTGAATGTATCAAATAATTTATCTTGTGGTTCACTAAGAAGTGAAATTACTTACCAACAATGTTTATGGGCTTAATTCAGTTTGTTTGTATGTGAGTTTGACTACAAAATGCAATTTCAATCAAAAGCTACCAATTGCAGCATTGAAAGTTCAATAACGCAAAATTTCAGTTTTTTAATTACCATTTTTAAATTGTTGGAAACAACCTAAAATGAAATCATATTTCTTCCCTTTGGCCCTGGCTTCACTTTTTGGAGAGGTAAAGTGGCTATCTGGTTAGAAATATGTCTATCTATGTATCTTAGTTTTATAAGAAAGTTAGAAAATCCTATTGTTGATTAGTTGATAATTTATTTTAACATACCTGAAGCAGAAACTTTAGAGAAAATAAAACCTTTAATGATCCATTTACTCATTTACACTTATTAATTGCTGACATTATTAATATACAATAAAATATTTTTCAAGTATTCTAAATTTTAGCCTCAGATTGAAGCTACACCATTAAAGAAATGTTCCTTTGGACAGTAATTTAGTCCTTCATAGAAGGACTGCTACTGAAGTTTGGCATTATTATATTGTCCTACCTTAGGAACATTATAATGAATAGCTATAGAATGTCATTATTATATAAATTGTAGCAGTCAAGTAAAGAAAACTACCAAATACATTGTTGGTCTTCACAATGTTGTCTGATAATGAATATAAATGCATAAAACTTTGGTACTAGTTCAATATAAGGGAAGGAAGAAACCCAGAGCAAAGCATTTAGAAATTGTTGAGATAATTGTTACCAAGTAATCCTGTGTCCATTGCATTTAATTGTAAAAATACCATTTTTGTATGTCTTTAATATTTTTATCTTCATTGTGATTGTATTTGCAAAAATAGTGATAACAAATTATACTTAAGAACAATAACAAAAAGGTCCTTCATTCTAGATAGTCTGAGAAGTACCACACCACCTCTTGTGGTTAAAGTCTCAGCAGAATCAGTGGGAACTCGGCAGGGACAATGTCCCTAAAATAAAATGGCAGCATTATATTCTGTGGGCTTGTTTCTTGCTCTCTGCAGTTGTTGTTTTGATGCTGTAGTACCAGACTCCGAAGCCCTCCTAACTGCATCCCTATCCATTCTCCCCTGGGCTCACGCTTACCTTGTCCGTGCCGCGCACGTCAGCTAAGACTTGGGAGTGGAATAGCCTTGCTTAGTGCCCTAGCCCAGGGATGTGCCCAGCTTATCAAGCTCATTATTACTTTTGCATATTGTTTGCTTCTAGTGGGCAGGGGCCGTATCAGAATCTTTCTTTCATCACTGACCTTATCAGAACACAATGTTCCTAAAAGAGGTAATGGAGTTTATTTAGCGAGCAATGCACGGCTCAGCATTGCTTGGTGGAAAGGAGGTGCAGAGTCAGGTGGTGAGAACTGGCAGGTGCCGAGATGGTGAGAACTGGCAGGTGCCGAGACAGTCAGAGGATGGGGACACGTCAGGGAACTTGCCTGATCTTGTCTTGGTCACACCAATGCTTATTAGGGCACCACTCAAGGCCTGGGACCCGTGATAATCAGAGGAACAGGGGTCCTTGCGATTTCATACTTACATTTCTATTTTCACAATGCTACTTTCATACTTTTATCTAGTTTAGGTTTCAATGCCCAGACCTGAGAGCAAGAGAGAAAACTGCTAATTTTAAATCACTGAAACTATTCCAGATAAAATAATATGTTCTTGGAACAGAAGTAATTTGCCTAGGTCCCCCCTTTTATTTCTTGAATTCTTTTATATTTCAACTAGAATTCTTCCACTAAATGCATTTGGATGAACTTCAAAAATAAGGCATTGTCTCATGATCCCAATGTTCTCTTTGGTCTTTTAAGAAGTCCACATAAATCATTCTACATTCATATCCAGTGGAACGGTAGATACAAAAAAAATGTGATAAAGAAGATGGGTTGTCAGGAAAAGTTTTCAATATTCTGAAACTATCATTTCCTATTTCTCCAGTTACATGGACTTAAATTGAAATGGGGCATTGGGTCATCAGAAAGGTTCGGAGATATCTAGATAGATACTTACATAGACAGATACATACATGGCAGATAGATACGCACATATACACATAAAGGGTAAATTCCATAGACGTTGATTTATCTCTGAAATGTCATTAAATATTTGGTAGGTGGAAATCACATTATAATATTGATTTCTATAATTAAGAACTGATGACTGTGTTAAAAATATGAGGAAAGATATATTTATTACTCAAGTTTTCTGAGGACTCTTAAAAGCAATTGGAGCCACTAATTTATTTTATGTTTGTTTTATCTAAAACTCAACCCAGGACTTCTTTAATATGTTACTTTCTGTTTTAAGTAATTGTTAAGTGAAAATAATATAATCTCAGAAAAGTGGAAGATTGATTGATTTCAGACCAAGACCTTCTTTTCCATGAATATTTGTTTTATTGTCTATCATATCATGAATATGATAGACAATACCCTATCTATGCAAGTGGCATGCTGTTTCTTTCATTTTATGTCATTTGCTATCATAGGTTTTGCCTCAACCAGGTGTGGTGGACACACCCTCAGGTGGTCCCCAGTGACCCACACCACTGTGTTCACACCTCCCATTGACCGTGGGACACAAGTCTTGTTTCTGAACCATAGAATGTAACAAACTGGATACACTAGCACTAGCTGTGATACAAATCATAGCACTGTTTAAAATGAAATTTCTATGTTATCTAGACAGAGGGACTTTGCTGCTGGTCTTTGTGCAGCAAATAGCAGAGTTGTGAGCTGCCTGTGGAGAGGCCCACATGGCAGGGAGCAGTGAGTGGCTTCAGGGTCCCATCCGAGGGCCAGTAAGTTATAGAGGCACAAAACAAACAAACAAAAACATGTGGAAGAGAAGACTGGCAAAAATCTTGATTTTAACCTGGTAAGACCCTATGCATTGTTTTAAGCCACTAAATGTCATTTGTTATGAAGCAATAGAAAAGTAATAAATCAAGTTAGTAACAGAAATTTTCCTTATCCTTTTTTAAGATTACATATTTTTTCTGAAATTTTAATATGTAATAATTTTTACAATCAGTTCTCAAATGCTGGTCATTTAAGTTCTTTTCTAATATTTTCTATAATGAATATTAACATTTCACGTACTATAGAGTATAATCATACTATAGAATCCCAGTATAATATTAATATTGCACTGTCACTAACAATTTTACTGACACTTATTGTTCAACTGATTTCCCAAAATATTTTTCTAATTAAAAGTATCAAAGTCTGAAAATATCATAGCATTTTTTGTGTGTGAATGTATGTGTGTGTGTGATAGTTTCAATTATAGCATTTAATTCATGAATGTGAAATTGTGTTTTAATTATTAATTACTCACTTTTTGTTATTAGACCTTCCCAGTATTTCAGTTGGAATTTTTTTTGTTTGGTGCAAAAGTAATTGCAGTTTTTGCATTGTTGAAATTTGCCATTTCATACTTGAGTACTTTCTTTAGAAATGTAGTTATGTTATATATCATGTTAATGTGCATTACTCTCTTCATTATTTTTGCTAATGACTTAGTACTTGCTGTTTATTTTATATTTATTTTGGACTACTGAAATGATGTCTGACAAAAAGCAAGATTGGGGGCTCAGCGCCTGTGGCTCAACGGGCTAAGGCGCCAGCCACGTACACCTGAGCTGGCGGGTTCGAATCTAGCCCAGGCCCACCAAACGACAATGACAGCTGCAACCAAAAAATGGCCGGGCATTGTGACAGGCGCCTGTAGTCCCAGCTACTTGGGAGGCGGAGGCAGGAGACTCGCTTAAGCCCAGGAATTGGAGGTTGCTGTGAGCTGTGATGCCACAGCACTCTATCCAGGGTGATAGCTTGAGGCTCTGTCTCAAAAAATTAAAAAAAAAAAAAAAAAAAAAAAAAAGCAAGATTGGGCAATCTTCTAATTCAAAGAAGGGG
>CAUYON010118222.1:0-13895 GCA_963573935.1 Arctocebus calabarensis
GAGATGGAGAAAGACTGGGAGAGAAACGGAGAGAGCTTCTCTCTCCCCACTAGAATTTTCTCCCTCTAACAGATGCCTTAATGTTTTTTGTATTCTTTTCTTTCTTTTCTGTGAATAAATTCTGTCTTACAAAAAAAAAAAAAAAAAAAGAAAATGAAAACAATGTAACCTAAAAATTGTACCCTCATATTAATTTGAAAAAATCAAAACAAAAATCAAAAAGTTATAAGCTCAAAGTTCTTAAATGCTACAGTATTATATGTGATTATCTGACATACTTGTCAGTAAACATAAATAACATTTTGACATTTCTGAATATTTTTCTTTAAAAAATAAAATTATAAAACTATCTCTTATCCACAATATGTGATAAACCAAAACACTTGTTCTCTGAGACATGACAATTAACATGGCTTGTGTATCTCTTCCTCTAATAGAGACATGTGATTACTGTTTAGCACAAGGTCCTTTTCAATAGAAGGTTAATAACAGTTTTGCCTTTCCTCACCTCAACCAAGAGTAGGTGATTATATATTAATCTTTAAGAAATAGCCCTATAACAATTATACTCTACTATATTAAAATAACTTATTGGTTAGATACTGTATGTATTTGTTTGAAAATGAGAAACTGGGGCCCAGAGACAGTATGATCTGAATTCAAGCCCAGATCTGTCTATTTTTAAACATTTTATTCTTTCATCTTATTAAATTTCATCTACTATGGACAAATGGCTGGATAGGTGGATGGGCAGATGAATGAATGGATACACAGACAAAGGAAAAACTGCATATGTATATGTGGGTCATAATTGATTAGGTGGGTGGATATAATTCCAGTACAAACCTATGAAAACTGGTAATATTTCATTTAGGTCATAATTCATGTACAGACTTTTTTTTTTGCAGTTTATGGCCATGCCCAGGTTTGAACCCACCACCTCCGGTATATGGGGCTGGTGCCCTACTCCTTTGAACCACAGGCACCACCCAGTGTACAGAGGTTTTAATAATCTATTTGATGAAACAATATTCTTATAAGGGAAATATATCATAAAACAGTTGTAATCTTCCCACACAGAATATAACATACTATGAGTAATTAAACCTTATTAAAGTCAACATAGAAACATGTTAATGTAGCAGTCACTTAGTATGATTTAATCTAATGAAATCCTCTATGTATAATTAGTTTGTAGCCTGTTATTTTCCGGTGATTTTGTCTATGTTGAAAATAAAATTTGAAATTGGAATTTTCATGCCTCAGAATGCCAATATTCTTTCTCTTCAAAGTAAGAATGCCACCAAACATGGGTGGCTTTTGTTATAATACTCTGGGAGGCTGTTAGAAAGTTTGGCCTATTTTTCCCTAGTATGCACTGCTGTGCTATCTCATTATGTGATATATGGGCATATGAATTCCATCTTCAAATTATAGACATCTTGAGGGCTTTTCCTTCCCTTTTAGGAGGCACCTAATGTAGTGCTATACATATTTTAGAAATTGACTTGAATGTCTTGAATGGATGACCTCTCTCAAGGCTCAACAGATCCCTTGTTGCAAGAATTGGACTGTAACATTTCAGAGCAATGTACTTACGCAGAGAGGGAAGTGGGCATAATATGGAAATTGAAGGAGATGCATACAGGGGAAATATGAGATAAGAGAGATTCAAAAATATTTGCAGAAATGTTTGCAGACATTACCCTATCTTGAATTCTGGTGCTCTCCTGCCAACACTTCTCCCCTTAACACCAACCCAGCAAACACATAATCTGGCTTCCAATATGAAGCTATAATTATGGCTTAATTCCAGGACAAGTGTGGAAATAGCTACTTTTATGCAATAAATACTGATTAGAAAAAATGTTTAAGGACAAGTTAAATGGGCTGAATGGAGGTAGATGAGTTAGTATGGCTGTTAAAGGCAATGAAAATAAAATATATTTGTTTAGTTTTTGTCCTAGAATTTTTGCTGGAAGTCAGAGAGTGGTGGTATTTGAAGACTGCCTCCTTATGTTTAGCAGTAATGATAAATTACAGCAAATATCCTCTTGGTACATATTACTTCATCTGAAATTTGCAAAAACTTAACCAGATAAGGAGAGTAGCTATATTTTTCCTCTATGTAGGAAAATATAGCTTTCCCAAGGAAGTCTGTGTAGTGCAAAAGAAGACTTCTGACCCCCCAGGCCACCACTTGTTCCTCTCTGCCTTGCCGGCTCCCAAATAGTGATGATGGTAGTGTGATCGATTGTAACCATGCATTGTCTGAAGGGCAAAGATTATATAGTTATTTTTTCTCTTATGCTTTTCTCTCTGCCTCTTCCCCCACCTGCCTCCTGCTATTCTGCAGCCAGTTGTTTTCTTTGTATACCAAAGGAATGGAAAGCAATGTTCAAACTAAACCTTGTTGCTTTTTTTAGTTGATTTTAGAGCATTCAGCATAAGTGTCTAAGAGGCTATTTGCTTATTTCACCATTTACCATTATGGAGAATGTTTAGGAAAAATACAGCTCTGATGATATAGATAGAAATTTCTCACCAGTATTTGCAACACTGATGTGGCTCTCATTAAGGCTGTTGAAAATGAAGCATAAATGGCATTCCATGTGCTGCATTTATTTGACTTTTGCTGCCCAGCTTAGCAAAGAAGTGTAAGGAATTCCTAAACACACCAGGAAAACTGCAATGAAGAACATAGTATCCAACAGCAGGAAGACAGAAATGATGATAGGGAGGTTGGTCCTGCTGGGAGCTCCTCCAGGCCTGTGATGTTCCATATAGCAGCTAATCAAGTAGACTATTTACATTTTAAAATAAAATTATATTAAAAGTTCTGTTCCTCGGTCACACTGGTCATATTTCAAATACCCAATAGCTCCATGAGGCCAGTGTCTACCATATTGATTAGAACAAATACAGAACATTTTTATGGTTACAGAAAGTTTTATTGTATTGTGCCACTCTCGGCAGACAAACAAGGTTCTGTGTGCCATTTTAAAGCCATTGAAATAAAGAAAGAACAATTATATATCTAAGAATTCCTTCTATCTTCCCTTCCTCCACTTCTTTTTCCTTCCCTCTTTTTCTTCTCTTCTTCCTAGATCCCCTCTTTTCTCCTTCTCATCTTCCCTTCTTTCTTTCCTCCTTTTCTTTGTTCCTTCCTCTTTTACTTCTTCCGTCAAATATTTAGTGAGGAATTATAGTGAGCTTGCAACTGATCAAGTATTGGGTCTACAATGGTAAATAAGAAAAAATAGGGCTGCTGCCTTCAGACTAGTCCCAATCTAGGAAGGGTTAATACAAGCTAAAACTTACAATTATGAACCCAACCCACTTTTAGGACCTCAGATTTACACAGAGAAAGAGGCATCAGAAAACTGAGCCCTGGAGGACTAGTAGAAGAAATCCCTGTACAGGAGAGATGGAGAGAAGGAAGGAGGAAGAGTGTACCAAATAAATGGATAGGATGGAAGAAAGAAAGAAAGAACAAAATTCATTCCAGCAACTGAGAGAAATTAAAGATGACCAGAGGGTGTTGTGTAAGTAGAAAGAGAAGGTGCTACAGATATGAACAGGTGGCAGATCATAAAGGATCTTAGAAGACGGGTTAAGGCATTTGTATTTTATCCTAATGACAATGGGAACTCCCAAAAGATTTGACATAGGAGTATGACTCCGATATATTTTAATTTTTTCATAAATCACTTTTGCTGCATTGTGGAAAAGGAATTGGTAGTAGTTATGAGAGAGGGGAGTAAGACCTGAGGCAGAAAAATCTAATTAGGAGGCTGATGATTTAGTCCAGATAAAGATGTTGGTTAGTGTCAGGGACAAGGGTTTTCTAGATGAACAAGAGGAAATAATTCTCGGGCATTAAGGGACAGGATCTGATGATTGAGTAGGGGATGATGGAGAAAGAGATGTCAAAGATGATTTTCATATTTCTCATTTCATCAAATGATGGATAGATTGCTAAGCCATTTATATTGACAGAAAACACATATAGAGAAGCTGCATTGAAGAAAAGATGATAGGTTTAAATCTCAATTCACATTCCACTTTAGAAGGGAGCCTCCTGGACTCTCTGACAATGACAGTCCCAGTATTGTTTATTGTCACAGCACAATGTATTTTTTTCATAGTCCTTACAACAGTAGCAATTTTACATTTACTTGTGGGGTCACGTTATTATTTGGTTATCAGTTTCTACCACTAGATTGCCAGATCTAGGATGGTAAAGGTTGTGCTTGCCTTCACTTACCACAGAATTCTCACACCTAATACCTTGTGTGTTGTGACGTGATCAAGGGAAATGTTACAGCAATACCTTCCCTCTTGTTCCTTAGGCATTATTTTGGAACAACCAGATACAAACTGATGTTCAGCCTTTCCTTTTGAGCCCAACCTTTAACCTCTGTGACCTCACTACCACAGGAACTCAGATATCAAGGAGAAAAAGAGCTTCTGAGTCATTTTTATATGTGAAACGAGCTCCTCGAGTTGCATTTCAGTTTGCATTTTAACCCTTGGCTATCATTACATTTGAGAAGACTTTGCCCTTTATAAAAGGTAGAAAAAAGGATATTCTCTTAGGGAAAGAAATTCCCCACAGTGAATGACACTAGATCATGTATTCTGCTTTCTTGTGGGGTAGATTCTAACACCACTTTCTGAAAGTGGATATGGAAAGATATGCCCCACCCACCCACCACACACACACTGACTATGTGTCTCTTTCTGTCTGGCTGTCTCTCACATACACATGCATATAACATTCCTTGCTATAGTCAGACAAGACCTTGGAGTGGAGAAGACAGATGAGACAAAATCATGCAACATAAAAACCATGGGATTTGGAATCAGATGGAGTCTGTTTTAAATCTCAGCTATATCAATTCTAATTGTAAGGCTTGGTCCATGTCACTTAAAAAAATAATCGATACCTATTTGTCAGATGAATGACCGGGTAAACTCAATTTTGTCATTTGTCAAGAGAAAAAACAACAGTACTTACCCCATAGAACGGTTGAGAAAATTAAATCAGATCAGAAAGAAAGTACTTAGTACCCATAGTAGGCAATTGATGAATGACTTTCCCATTATGACCTCCAGTACCAAAGGATAAACTCTTTTATCAAAGGGCAAACACAAATGATGAGGGGCAAGGGAATGGGACCCAAAAGGAAAGACTGAGCCCAGTTATCTCAAAGCATTTCACTTGTGTTCCTCCAACATCAATACAAAGCCACAAAGCACAAAATCGTCAATGATGTTCAGTTCCTACGGATGCTGTTAACATTATCTGCTAAGTTCAGTACAGAAAATTTGGCCAGAATCTCTTATTTAGTGAAATAATTAACATGACCATCCTTTCAAGTGCTGTGATAGCAGTTACCATGGTTATAAAAGGAAAATGCAATTTGAGTAATTCATAATACATAAATCTTCCCAGAAACACAAAATGAGTACTTTTAGGATAACTGAATCATTTTGGCAATGTCTCAGTGCAACCTGTTACTCACTTGAATGATTCAGACAAAGGACTCTAATGAGTAGAAGATTAGACTGTTTGCATTTGCAACCAAATGTACCAAATACATTCCTAATGTGTTAATTAACATTTTCTCCAAATGCAAAAGAAAAACATTCCATCTGAGAAGACAGGTAAGTATTTAATTACAATGCAGGCTCTGGCATTTGAAAAAAAGAAAGTTTCTGGAAAGATAAGTTAAGCAAACACAACATTCAAGAAAGAAAACTGAATTGGTAAGTCACAGACAAGGTCATTTCTGGTAAATAATGAAAAAGAAAAAAGAGAGAATGGCCATTTTATAGGTATTCTTATATATCGTGTGCTGGTCTTCAAGATGTAGGGAGTTAAGCATAAAATATCCCTCAGACATGCTTTTAATAAAATTGGCAAACAGTTTGAAATGTTAATACCAGAAGATTTGTATTACAATATGTACGGGAACAACCAAAATATTATCTCAAGGGAAAAAAATGTAAAATTACAGCCCAAAGAAAGACTCACACTGCTTCTTCAACCCCTTTCCCTCCAATGTACCAAAAGCTGGTGTCTCTTTCTTTCTAAACACCTCCCTTCTTTCTGGTCTCTTCTCCATTCTCATGATGTAACTGATGTCATTCTTAACCAATCTCTCTGTGGCAAATAGACTCTAAAATGTCTCCCAACTGTCCCTGCCTCCTGGTATGTCTCTACTCTTGGAGTATGGGCAGGTCCTTTGGCTTGCTCCTGGCTGAATGAATGATGGCTTGTCACTTCCACGACAATGTCATGTGAGATTGTATCTTCTATCTTACAAGGAGACACTTTCTATGGATTCCTTCCCTTGCTAGCTTTGATGAAGCAGCCCCCATGTTGTGAGCTGCCCTAGGAGAAGCCCACATTGGAAGAAACTGAGAATGACCTGTGGCCAACAGCTATCAGAGAACTAAGAGCTTCAGTCGGATAGCCCACAAGAAACTAAATCCTACACACAGCAATATGCTCTTGGGAGTGGATCCCTCTCCTGTCAAGCCTCAGATAAGACATTAGCCCCAAATAACACCTTCATCACAGTCTTGTGAAGACCTGAAGCAGAAGATCCAGCTAAGCCATGCCTGCACTCCTGGCCCATAGAACCCGTGAAATGATATATGGTGCTATTGTTAAGCCACTAAGCTTTGGAATAATTCATTACATAGCAATAGATATTGAATTGGCGATAGATCACTAATGTGCCTCATGATTCACAACAAGAGAAGCAAGATGTATTTACTGAAGGCCCATAGGGATGCAATAAGCAAGAACCAAAGGGACTAGATGGTCCCAGTCTGATACACAGACTTGGAGCTGAGCAAGAGGAGGATGATTTTTTCTTTTTTTCTTGTGAGAAAAAGACGTTATATGGAAAATATGTATCGGAAGCTTTCAGTTACACTCCTCCTCCTTAGTCCTGGATAGGCATCAAGGCTGTCCTGGGAACATGGTCATGGGAAAGGGTTGAAGAACCAGGTCCTCTGAGCCTGCCCCTCTAAGCAGGGGTGAGGTGGTGTGCTCTGGTTTGCATTATTATAGAGTATCACAGAGAGTGGATTGGATCTTGAATAAACCTCTGTTTTAGTTCTTGTAATAGCAGAGAGCCCATTCTATAATTTCTACTTTATGTTTTCATGGTTTAAATCAATCTGTCTGCATCAAACTTTATTCTATTCACAATTTCCTAGAAGAAATTGAGTCACACTCAGTATTTGGTGAATTTAGGGCTACACTTTGTGGGGTGTCTTAGCTAAGCCATTGTCCGTCATCTTTACCTCTATGCTCCTCGCTTATCCTAGTCACTTCACTCTTTGTCTTCCAAACCCTGGGCTTCTCTCCTCTAATAAGAATAATCCAATCCTCCACTCCCCTCACACCCTGTCGACTGATCGCAAGCCATGTGTCTGTTCTCAAAATGGCAAAGGTTGCATAGAGATCAGGAAAGCAATCTAATGCAACATGATTTGCCCCCAAACCCAGGCAGTTTACACAGGACATGGTATTATGAGATGATACCTTTTTCCTGTTCACATTTTTCCACTTGGGTAGGAATGCTGATATGTAAGGGTAAGACAATGTCAATATGTACTTTTATTCCCTTTTATTTTTACCAATGTTACCAGAGACATCAGGAAATGCTCTGAGTTATCAACTTTAGATGACATCTCAGGAACCCTACTCAAATCAAGCCTTTCATGTGGGTGATATTCCTGCCCTTCATATATTGCTCTTTGTCTGAAGCACACCAAAATACTCCCTATATTTTCCCTAAAATGGAACTAACTAAATTGTGCATATCTTTGCTGCAACTACTGTGCTTATTTGAGTGGTGATTCTCAAAATATAAATTCTCTCTCTCTCTACACACCACACACACACACACACACACAGGTGCTCCTTGACTTAACCATGGAATTTCATACTGATAAATCCATCATAAATAAAAAATATCCCAAGTTGAAAATGCAAATGCATTTAGTACTGGTAGCATAGCAGATGGTCCCTTTTTATGATGGTTTGATTTAGGATATTTCACTTTATGATGGGGCAAAACACATTCAGTAGAAACTATAACCCCATATTGAGTCAGATGATCTCAACTTGTGATAGGCTACATCCTCATAAACCACTCATCAAAAAAAATCATTAAATTGAACCCTTGTTAGTTAGAAAAGTTTGTACATATAATTACTCATGATAATCTTGCCATGATTCCATTGTTATAATGTGTGGGCCCTATAGCTATGGCAAAAATTGGTGTAATATGGAAAATACAGCTTTGAAGGAGCTATTGACAAAGATTTTAACTCTTTTATTTCTGATTCCTTTTGGATGTCTGAGTATGTTTAATGTTACAGTTGAACTACTCCAAACCATTATACCATGCTATACTTGTTTTTTCATTTTCTATCTATGACCTGCTTTCGTCAAGGTTTGACAAACTTGCATGACTTCTTTTGCTTTTATGAGCTTAATTTATAATGTTTTAATCCTCTTTCTTTGTGAATATTTACTCCTTGCTAAGTTCTTTCTGCTCAACACAATCTACCTGCCACCACATAGCTTGCTGTTCCTCCCAGAGTATATTGCATTATTGAAAATTTAAGATTAGTCCTTAGTGTTTGTATTTGAGCACTCAGCAGAAGCAATAGCCAGGTATGTCTTTGTGAAGTAAATTCATGTAGTTGAGTCCAGGAAGAGCCCTCATCCCTGTCACCATGACTACTTCATCCACAAGCTCATTAGGCAAGCACCAGGAATTTACTGAAGAAAGGCAGAGAATACAATTTTGGTTACCTGAGTGCCTTCTTCATGGTGGGCACCTTCAGGTAGGCATTTACATGGAACACAGAGCTCTACCTACCAACTTTTTCCCCAAACACCTTGAAAATAATTCTTAAATCGTTTGTTACTGACCATACGACAAAACCATCAGTCTTGCCCATGAGTTGATATATAGCCTCATGTTAGGCCATCTCTATTCCAAGAGAAATGAACAAAAAGATATACTTGTCACATTTCCTCTCATTAGAAGGATTTTCCACATTTTTATGAGCACTGACCTGAACTTATTAGGGTTTATTACTAAAGCAATCCTTCTGGCTAACAACAGAAGAAGATTAGTTTTACTGTAAAACTAATGAAGAGTATTTTAAGGGTTTCTTGTAAGCACAGATCCTTTCAAGATCTTGTGAGTTTTATCAATTTTATAAAAAGTTCCCCCCACCCCCAGATTTGGCCATCATGCACAGCCATGCATGTGTGTTTTTGTCAACTCATTCAAAACTCATTCAAGGTAATAGTTATTCAAGGTAATAGTTATTAATTCCCCTGAAGGATAGTAGGGGAGGGAGACAGATGATAATCTGATAAAAGTCAGCTGCTTATGCTTCTGATTTTTGCCTTTACAACTTGCATAGCACTTGGTCCATAGAAACCCTTTCCAGTTAATGAAGATAACCTGTGTGATAAAGGGAACATGATAACACTTTGTTTATAATTGGCGGCTTAGATCACTAGATATCTTGTAGCCAAGTATTAAGTTTCTAATCAGTTCCCAGTAGAAAGTCAAGAGCTGTTTTCTGAAAGGAATATAATTATTTGCCTAAGAGCATATGATCTAAGGGTCTGTTTCTGTGAATCTCCTACTGAGGCTTGCACAGATTGCAAACAACACTCTAGTCTGATAGAGATGTATCAAGTACCATTTAATCTACTGAATCATGAGTGCCAAGGGGCATGGTTTATTGCACTGCCACCTGGACCAGATAGAGAACCTTCCTTTGCTTTGCATCTATCTTGAAGTAGAAGGTTTCAGGTCACTAAGCAAATATTCAGAAACATATGACCAAATGAGATCTATACTGTATTCAAAATCAAAAGAAATCTGCCAAAGAGTGGAATAAACATAGATCAATTGGTCCAGCAACTTGTCTTAGTCCTGAAAGATGATATTTCAATAGTGTCAAATCTCTGTAACCCTAGAATCTTGCCTGAAGTTACAATTCCATATTTCTGATGGGATTTAGTCTTCACCCTCTACACGCACATACCTTATCATGTCACATTCACTGTATTGCTGCCTCCTGTTTTCCATATCCTTTGGGAGGGGGCTTTTATGACTATTTTAAACTTGCTAACCATTACTGATATGTTCATGAGTTCTATATGGTCCTGATTCAAGCTTCAGAAATTGTGTTTTTTGTAAAAATTTAATCATTTCCTCTAGACTTTCCAGTATATATGCATAGAGGTTTTCATAGTCATCTTAAATGATAGTTTGTCTTTCTGTTATATCAATTATAATGTCTCTTTTTAAATTTCTGATTAAACTTTTTAAAATTCTTTTTCTCCTATTTCTGGTTAATTTTGCTAGTGGTCTACCAATTTTTTTCTTTTTTTATTTTAAAGACTCAACTTTTCATTTTGTTGATTCTTTGCATTGTCTTTGTTTTCATTTCATGTTTTAAAAATTGAAACCATACCATATTATCTTCTCAGATCCCAGTGGAATAAAATGAAAAATCAATTCCAAGAGGAGCTCTCAAAACTATACAAACACATGGGAATTAAACTGATGTTGAATGATCCGTAGGATAAAGACGAAATCAAGATGGAAATCAAAAGAAGTTTTTCCTAATTGAATGACAAAGGATACACATTACCAAAATCTCTGAGGCACAGGAAAGCTAACAGGGAAGTTCATTGAACTAAATGCCCACATCAAAAATCAGAAAGATTACAAATTAGTAACATAATGCAGATCCTTTAAGAAAGATGCCTTCAGTGTGGTAGGCTAGCGTTCAACATTATATCTGGTAAACTGTCTTGAAGAATAAATTAGGGTACAGAAGGAAACGCTGCAGTAATCATGAAGCAAGACTATGAAGGTACGCTTAAAAATCAAACTACTAGTGATGTCTTAGTGTAGAAGAAAAATATTCTTCAAATCAATGGCCTAATATTAGGGACCAGAACTGTGTTGAGAGAGTTAAATAATGAAATCATATAAGGAATAGAAACTTTAATAAGAGCCTGAGCTGGTTGAGCTTTTCATTATCCCCACTCTACATTGAGCAATCTAGAGGATTAAATGGGTGGGAGCTGATCATAGGAATCACCATCACTGTATCTTTTTGTTTATTGGAAATGGTACTAATTTCCTAAGAGTACCTCCTGAGGAATGCCTAATTACTTTTCATTAAGTATTTGATGAGGTGAGGACCAGGGATTTCTATTATCACCATAGCAAATTCCATGGATCCGCAACAAAGAAGCAGATTCTGTAATTGATGAGAGTTATCTATTCCAGTGATATAGTTCATGCTGTGGTCTGAATGTTTGTGTTTCCCCAAAATTCAACCCCTGGTGAGAGGGTTGGCCTGGTGGGGGGTGCTTAGGTCATGAGAGTGGAGCCCTTGTGAATGGGATAAGTGTCCTTATGAAAATCACCTCAGGAAGCTGCCTTGTCCCTTTCCACCATGTGAGGACAGGGTGAATGTACCATTTTTGAATCTGAAAATGACCCCTCACCAGACATTAAATCTGCTGGTACTCAACTTCCAGAACTATAAAAAAGAAATTTATCTTATTTATAAGACCCCCAGTTTATGGAGGTTTGTTATGGCAGCCAATGGACTGAGACACTTAGAAACTAGGAAAATAACTACAGAGTGATCTTGGTGTCTCATTTGGTCTAATATGAAGTAACTTAGTGTCAAAATTGATCACTTGACCTCCATAGACTCTTGCTTTAATTTTAAAAAGTGAGCAAACCTCTAAATCTCCTGGAATTAGTTCATCACCAGGGACTTGTGATCTTCAAAAGGTCTGGGCACTTTTCTTTCCCTAATATTGTATAGTTATTCTATTTTTGGACTTAATTAGGGTGGGCAGGAGCTAATTCACAGAATAAAAATGGTTGGTAAGATTGTACAAGACAAAGCTACTCCAGTACTTCTATTTTTTAAATTTTTTTCATCCCTTTCTCTATCCTTGTCAAAATAACTACAGGAATATTATGATAATACTTCATATTTTTCAGGATTTCACAAATCAACTGAGAAAAGAATTAGAACTACTTTTAGCTGTTTGTCTAAACTGATTAATGTGGAATTTCTGGCACACATATTAACAAATTCAGGTTGATCCATCCTTCTGTTATCTCTCTCTATTTCCACACAATTCTCAAGATACTAGCCATTATAAATTAGTATAGTAGGAAAGATATTCAGTGGATAAGCCTTCTATTCTTTAACTTGACTTTGCAACTGACATTCTAGGACAGGCTAGAATCTGGCTGTGGATTTAATTTTGGAGGAAAATAGGGGAAAAGAAGAAAACATGAGAAAAAATTGTTTTCTTTGGGAAGGTAACTTCCTTAGGTGAAGAAAAACAGTATCTTTAGATGGCCTTATTAACAGAGGAGAGGTTGGAAGAGGGAGGTGAGGATTCAGGGTAGCCCATGTTTTCCCAAACCTCTAAATGTTCTTAGGGGTCATGCTAGTTCCAGAACAGTGACAATGAATTCAACAGACATACCTTTTGAATTACTTTGCATAAGTAGATAATTCTTTTAGTTTGGTCATAAATAATCCCTAGGTTTTTCATTGTCTTATGAAAACTTTTGGAATTGATATTTTCATTCTGTGAGCTGTCCAGTAAGGTGGCAGACCGACATCTCACTCTTTAGTCCTTGACTTCTGTATTCTTTTCACTTTTATATGGAAGTGACAACTCGATCCAAAAAGATTTGTCCTCAATGAGCAGTTCATTCCAGATAAACAGAGCTGATGATTTATCAGAGATTGGCTGATTTATCATTGTATTCTGGGGTCTTTCAGGTTCACATGCTAACTTCAGGCGCACATAATCCGTAGAACTAATTTGTTTTCTACTACCTACCTAGTGGTACTGGTTTTGATATAAGTTAGTGTTCTTGAATGTAAACAATAGAAACTGACCTGGCCAAAATAGAAAAGGAATTTATTGAAAAGAATTAAGGAAGGCTGGAGAACCAGTCTTGGAGAGTAGGTGGAAGCTAAAATGGTAACCTCATATCCAGCAACAGTTTGGCTGGGTTGCTGCGAAAGGCATTGCCAATACTGATCATTTGAATCCTAAGCATTGCTGCTGGGCATTCTGCGCAGCCTCTGTACCATGCATGATAGACCCTCTACCTTTGCATTAATTCTCCAGATTCAAGGTCCTAGACATGACCATCCAAATGGTTAAGCCTTCTATCATGACATACATATTGAGGGATTCTGGCACACAGAAAGGGGGCTTTGGTTTTATATAGTCTCCTCTTACCATCCTTCCATATCCCACCAAATGAAAAAGCTTGCATCACATGGTATTTTGCAGACTTTGTGGTTACAAAGCAGTATTTTTGTCCAAAATAAGAAAATATGTAAGGAACATTTCCCCTTATTATGCCAGATGATCCTAAAGGAATAGCCATGACAGAATATCAACTGGTCGCCTAGGGCATAGGGAGAGGGCAGTAGAAATTTAGTTATTGTTTTTAAAAATACATATAAGTTCTTTGAGGACAGAAGCTGCCTTGAACTGGTATCCCTATTACCTAGTGCTTAGAACATGTACCCCTTAGTAACTGTATATTCATTAAATCAAATGACTGAATGAATGCTAGATATACCTAAGGCTATGATCTTTTTTCTTTAAATTTTTATTAAATTATAATTGTGTACATTGGTGCAATCATGGGGCACAATGTGCTGACTTTATATACATTCTTAAATATTTTCATTGAACTATTTAACATAGCCTTCATGGCCTTTTAATCACTATATGAAAACATTTATATTCTACATTTAGTAATTTT